>JACCPG010000798.1:0-55845 GCA_016069955.1 Drepana arcuata | reverse complement strand
AAAAGTTAACGGTATTTTAATGCGTTCTTTTGCGTACCGCATGTGAACAAGTTTTGAGACAAGATAGTTCGTAACGGAAACGTACCGTAAGTATATGATATTTTACACAATATTGGTGTTATATACATACAATATTCGATAACGTAGTGCGTATTTAATAAAAACATAAGTATCAGAGAGAATGAATAGTCTTATAGGTTAAAATTTTCGCATAAATAAGGGTACTCAAAGATCGCTTTAAATGTGTCAAAAGGAACCTGAACCAATGTTGCTTCGCTTGTTTCCAGAATGCGTGTTCGTTCCGCAAGCTATAGTTATTCCTCGAACACTGTCCGCGGTTGACGGTTCTTTTATTATAGCTATAAAAACATTGGAGTAAACCGGAGATTTTCGCTGATTTATCGCAGAGAATTTGTTTTTCACGGTTTAGTTACGAGACCCATATACAAATATAGGACTAGTAATACTTAGGATACTGAATCCATTTCCCTCCTTTTATTTGTCAGTGTTTAGTTTGCTTGCCATATTCTAGCTGTTGATACAAAAAGACGACCGCAATTTTTTTGTAATTTGTTTACCAAGCGTGATTTTGGAGCGGATTTGGGAACATTTCTCAAATCAAAATAGGGGTTGTTTCTGTTCAACGTATCGTTTGTAACGTTGTAAAACATCATTAGACTCGATCAACAAAATAGTTTATAGCCTCCGGTATAGTTTTATAAAGCTGTCCACGCAAGAATTGGGGTCAGGAGGAAGGCATAAAGTTTTATGACTAGGTTAATAATAAGAATCTCGACAAACAGTACTGCTAATAAAAAATCTTTGGTGTAACATATTGACAGGTCTGCTTTGGGAACAATGAGCTTGAGCTGTGCTAAATATTGACAAATATCAGAGTTAGGCTCGGCATTCGACAAGGGTCTTATGGGCGTAGCTTATACACATGAAATGAGCACCCAACAGAATAATAACGGCTTACTGCTGGACAAACACTCGTACAACAATAAAAATTAGTATTCTCACTGCAGTCTTACTGAGCTAATAAAGATAAATGCAATTACATTCTGCACAAACCGTGATGGCCGAGTGGTTCAAGAAACGCCAAGATCACAGTTTCGATTTCCGATATCCTGTACCAAATGGTTTTTTTCTCATCTTGAGTACAGTGACTGACTGAGCAGTTGAAGTCTTTTATATGAAGGTTTTAGAAACGGTTCGCTATCAGCAACGTTGTAATCTAAAATACGAGTACACAAAATCTATATGCGATATAAATGTTATTGTACCGCGGCCGAGGTGGCTACTCTTCTGGAAGATAAAAATAAATAAAAAAATAATATAAATACCATTAAGTACTCTAGTACATTCAAGCTTTAAACTTTTACGACGACATTAATGTAATTCAAGATACATTTGAAGGTAAGTAATGTAAACGCTCATCAGCGTTGACGAATACAATGCAATAAGATGTCTTCTTGACATATGCAAAAACCATTCCAATTATCGGTTAGGTTTCGCCTACCTACTTACTACGTACTTAGGTACTTAAACATGCCGCCTTCACATGTCCAATCTATTAATAGGCTTAAGCCTATCCATTAACACCACCTCACCTCAAATAAAGAGGAACACTCTTTATTTGATGTCCTCAAATAAAGAGGAACACTCTTTATTTGAGGTGTTTCGTCGTGCAGTTACTATTCCACTCCGTAAGGTAACGAAAAGCTTATCCATGTGTATTCTATATTTTAAATCTTAAAGGCTGACTAATTGATACCTGTTTGGACTTGGAATTTTATTTGTACTTCTGTACGATTGACTAAAGGGTTTATTTATTTGAACATATGAAAAATGAAAAACGTTTTGATAATTGAAATAAAGTGAAATATAAAGCCGTGGTGGCCGAGTAGTTCGAGTAATTGCCCGCAACACAAAGATTGTAAATTCGAATCACGACTGTACCAGAGTTTTTCTGAACTTAAATACTAGATATAAAAAGAATATAAATATAAGATTAGTCACATTATATAAATATACAAAACATATATATAGCGATTTCCATTTGACATATATAGATATGCGATACTTGACAGATTGTGTGCTAAATTAGAAAGATGCGCAACGATTTTAGCAGGTGTCCCTTAGAGTACTAGCACAAATTTAAGTTTATATTACGCTTCCGGAGTTTTTCTCATCAGGATTTTTACAATGTTACTTGGGTCTCTCTTTATTTATATACATATATATCTTACAGCTTTTATGATTACGGACTAGTCTATAGACTTAACTTTCATTTCTGTCATGTCCTATATATTTATCTATATAAGTAAATATATCGTTGTCTAGTTACCATAACACAAGCTTTGCTTACTTTGGGACTAGGTCAATTTGTGTGCAATTGTCCCAGGTATTTATTTATTTATTATTTCTGAAAATTTATTGTGTTAAAAATATATACATAATATCTACCACTTGCTGTCGCCATTATTTTATGATTTAAAATCCCAGAAATATGTAAATAACACATTTTATAACATTAGTGATTACCACATTGCGTTGGAGGTGATTCCGATAGAAATTCACATAATTATGGATGTAATCAAATAGTAACCGAGGTCGGTTACATAACACATTGATTAGTGCAATAATAACACCTAGATATATTTTTGAACTTGACCTAGGCAAGATGTACTTATTTATATACCTGCGACATTTAAGGTGATAGGCTGAGGTGCATATAGCCGTGTTCATCACACAAATTGCTTCCGATGAGAATCCAAACCTGGATTTCAAACAATTACGAGCTCTCACCGTACAGGCCGTCGAATCCATGTAACACATTGCTCATATTTAAAATACATATATTTTAAAAACCCAGTTTGTAATGGAATGTTTGCAATGATTGTAATACATACACACAATGCTAAACGCAAAGTTATTAGAGCTGCTATTGTTTGCCAGCATTTATCCGCATAAAGATATAATAAATAGTGCTATAGTTCGTTATCATAAAATTCTTTGCTATCAAGAGAAAATTAAAATCACAACATCAGTTAAATAAATAACATAGTTAATAGCAAAGGTGACCCTGATGTGACGTGAGCAGGACAATATTATTTTTAGCATTTTGAAGTATCTGTGATTATTATATATGTATGTAGTACCTATACGTAAGTTGTTAAGAAGTATATAAAACCGATTTATAGTTATTTTATTGACCATTTAAATATAAATGCAATATAGCAAATTTGTATATTATTAGACAAAAACAAAAGTTAACGTTCGCTGTTTATTCGCATCTTAAATAACACTTCTGTTTTTAGAGTAGGTATCGTATAATAGAGATATAAAACTATAAAAATAGTGATTTAGCTTTATGATTTTAGTACTGATTTTAGGCACCGCGCGATAAATACCGCTGATGTTGCAAACGCCCATAGGCGGCAGTAACTGCTTACTAATTGCAGACTTACAAACTTTACAATATTAGTATTGACAGATGATGTGAAAATCCAGGCGAGTTTTTTAAATAAGATTCTATGTCTCTTCGGTGGAGCAATTGTTTATCGCCTTCACTAGAAAATTCCCTGCATGGAACTACGATCTCACTACCTCGATGTCAGAGTACCGGTATAATGATTGGTTATAGGTATCATTATATCCGTGTTATTGTGTACAGAATAATTGATATGCACAAAGCGTAGCAATGAGTTTTGTGTAGAAAAACTAGAGCCTTTCTTGTTACTACATACTTATTGTTTACATAATATTTAAATCAATTCTATGGTCTATAAATGATTATTATTATACTATATTAAAACGTAAGATATAGGTGGATTATATTCACAAAACATGTTATATATCCTCAACTACTTTTATTTAAAAAGACATACATCCTGTAGGTACGTTTTTTTTTTATTATTCTAACTTCACCTGGGGACAATGCTGGTACAACATGAATTTCGTATCCATAGTCGTCATTGACATCATATTAATGGACATTTTAAATCAACGTGTAGGTTGGAGCGATGTATTTTTTAAGTATCCTATTTTATCTCGCTGCTGCGCAAAGGTCTCCCTTCTTTCGACCCATCGCGATCAAGCGGTTTTTCCGACCGGTTGTTCAGGTGCCTGTCCAGTTCGTCACATTTTGAGATTACGTTGCACACTGTAGAGTGGACATCACAAACCGAATGGGAGACGTGCAGAATATATGAAATGTATGGCTGTCACAAAACTGTAGACAAATAATTTTAACTGTATATATTTCAGTTAGGTACATTAAAAGCGTACGTAATTAAAAAACAAAAATTCTTTTAACTCCTGATGGTTAAGCTATCAATGTTTAACTAACTTCCTTTAACATAATATTTATTAATAAATATTGTTTGTTTGACAATGTTTTTTGTTTAAGGTTTGGTAAATAGTTTGTCTCAACACACTTTTAAGTTGAATAGGTACTGAGTAGAGGTATCACTATATCGTGTAGTGCCAAAATTGCTCGAACAAATATTACAAGTATATTATGTTAAAGCAAACAGCTTACAAAAGCTTCTAGGTATTACACAACTCACTCATTTTATATTATAGGCTGTATGTCGGTGTGATGTTCAGTTAACAAATAAACTAGCTACTAAAGAAAGTCAGTTTCACTATGATAACATAATAAACAGGTGTTAAAATATTTTACGACTCACCACTCGCGGGACGCTATTGAATTTCACAGTTTTACAATACTGTCCGTGCTTACCTGTAATAAAAATAAGATATTTAAGTAAGAAAACTTATAAAACGTAGAAATATTGAGCGGTGATGATGAAGATTATGAAGATGAAGATGATAAGAATGATATAAATGTTATGATAATGATATAAATGTTATGATAATGATAGAAATGTTAATAGTTATATTGTTGATGATGATAATGTTGACGATATTCGATTTAAAATACAACATCACTGAATTTCGGACAGGCCTAAGTACCGCAGGTAGGCAGTTTTGCAAACACGTGAAGATATCTTCAAAATATAATTGGATGCCGCCGAAATCTGTGTGTCGCAATACGTCGCACCTGGTATTCAGCTCAGAAAACTTCAATTGTTTTCATAATATAATATTCTAATCTTGGTTATAGCATACTGGTACTACTCTAATCTAGTCATAGCAAAAGAGAACAATTGCCATGAGAAATTGTATACTATAAAAATACTATAGGTATTTATATTATATTATAATTTATGAAAACAACTTAGTAGCGTTCAAGCTCATAACAGTTAAGGCTATGCGCATGAATCGTGGTCAAGATCGTGGATTTCCAATTACAATAGTTTTATATGTTTCATGACTCAGTTTTATTAAAGCTAAAGAAATACAAAAAGTTCTTATATAAATAATATTTGGCATCAGAATATGTGGCACTGCAATGGCACCTACCCAAACGAAATCTTGCCACAGTAATTCACACTGCAAACACTTCGAGAAACACTATCTGCTGCACTGAAAATAAGTTAATCCATCGCTTCGTAACGAAATATTTCCAATCAGTTGCATGCCAACAAATACGTGCCTTGTTATTCAGAGGATAACCTTAATTACCGCCATTTTAGATAAAGATTCAGCATACAATTTGGGAGGATAGATTTTTTTAACTGCGCTAATAGCAGAATAAAGTTCTTCAATTTACAAAATATTTCTACGTATCAAAATACCGATAGAAGAATACACACTAATTAAAAATACCTAATAAAATTATTTCAATAAAGCGAGCCGTATATTACTAATCTTGAATTCAGAATGTATACCTAAACGTCAGCTCGTTTAATAATTAATCAAATAAAAAACAGTAGATAAATGATTCGACGTAACTTAAACATTTTTATTTGGAAAAATCTGTCAACCTACAGTAATAGCCATAACACTTCTCAATTGGATGTAATAAAAACGCCATGGAAAAATGTAAGCAATGCGCTTTTAGAATAACTATTAATCACGTTTCAGTGACAATCACAAGCAAATCACTGTAATCCTCAACAACAAGTCACGAAAAGAATGTTGTATGGGATTAACTAACATATTGCATTTGACCGTTGCGAAAATGCTTTCGATATAGGTATGTTTATTTTTATATCACAAGAGTGGCAAACAAGCATACGGTCCACCTGATGAGACTGCAAACTCTGAGCATTCGTCAAACAAGTAAGTCGAATATCTTTGTCGACTCATAGTCGAGTATCTCCATGAATATTCCATATATTAAAATAACTCGGCTTTTGCTTTACCTAAAGCGAAGAAGTGAGGGTATCGGAAATAGCCGTCCCTATAGTTTGATGAAGCGTGTTAGTACGTATGAAACTTTGGCACAAGAAACGATGAAAAAAACAATATGTAAAATATTCTAAAAGAAAAGAATACTTGCTTAATCACTTTGTTTGAGAGCGAGTCATTGACGACACTGACGAGTTCGTTCGTCGTCACATCAACGAATGGTTTGTCATTCAGTATCTACTGAAATAAACGTTTGTACTATGCACTACAGAGAGACCATCATTTGCAATGTTACCATTCTGTTAGTGTTAGAGAATCGCTTAAACGTCTCGGTGATCATGTGTTTTATAACAACAGAAGTAAATCCTTCTGTCTGGAAGTTCAGGTCAGGCAATTGGAATGGAAATGTAGTTCCTGTTAATATTATTATAAATACAAAATATGTGTGGAAAAATTGTTCTTTCACGCAAAAACTACTGAACGGAATTGAATAAAAAATGGCACAGACACGAGCATTGCGGGATTATCTACAGATGAGACTGAATTTTTCGAGTTTAAAACCGCGTAGCGATTTTTGTCAAAGCTACCAATTTAAATGTAAACCATATAAAACAGATAAACTACCAATGAATAGAATGAATGTCCCAAATCTGTGTCACGCGGAAGGGTGACACAGATTTGAGCGAAGAATTTGGGAGAAGACTGGCACCCTTCGGTTTGCGAAATATTCGCCAGCCCGGGTCACGGGAGGCCTCAAAAAGTTTCCTCGAGACATCCTTATAAAAATGATACTATTAAAATCAGGTCCTCATCTGCTCTATTCTTATACTACTACTCTAGAATTTCGATGTCAAGTTGCTTTAATACAAACATAATATTATGCGTAATGGCGAAATCATTAATATTTTATCGTTCTTAGTTGCGATATAATCAAAGTTCAAGTTGTTATCAGGTAACGGGTGATGTAATTACAGCCCTTTGTTCATTAACTGCAAGGGAAGCGGTCACTGAGAATCACGTAAAATACTACCGTCATTGGACAAAATGGTGTTCGCCGATCAAATTGTTTATAAATATCTTATCACGCCTTCTCACGAGGGTCCCCGAACGGGTAGCCACAGGTGTAATAAGACGCTTTTGCTAGAGATATATTGAAGTGCCGACATGTCAGATAGCGTTAGTGTCGTCTCTCACGTACCTTCTTTACACACGTCTTTATTATTTATTAGATGTCACTTTGAATTGCTGACATTTGTGTAAGCTTTTTGTAGCACATCTTACTTCGTAGCATATAACATTTTAGCTTTCCATGGGTGCAAAATATATTACCAGTAGTTTATAAATTTGTCCATTAGATATAACTTAATCTTTCGCTTTATAAATATTAGTACATCATCATCATCATATCATCACGCCGAGTCTCTAGCGGGGTAGGCAGGGAGTATAGAGCGCCAGTTCTCTCTAAAGTTACATACCTCTTTGGCTTCGTCTACATTCATCAGTCTCTTATTATTATTCATCAATATTAGTGCAGATGTAGATTTATTTATTATTTTGAAAACGGTTTTCTTATGATGTTTTTGAAGATGATCCTTTTTTACGCACCTATAGGTGCGGCACCTAAGAAGTTGCGATTTGATGGCACCTATATTACTATGTATTAAAACAATACTGTGCACAGTCGCGGAGCTATAACAGACAAAAGCTTACATCATTTTATTGGGACAGAATTATATCCGACCTTAATGATAACTAGTTCTTAGCTTTATTGCCGCATTGTTTAAGGCACATATATAAAACTCGGATATACTTCTAAGGTCTTACCTCTGTGGGTACCTAATTATTCATGACGAAATAAATGCTTTGTTCGCCTTTCGTGGAATGATAATTATAGAAGTGCAACGCAGAGAGTGTTACGCGACATTAAATTCTTCACGTCATAATACTTACTCATAATCGAGGAGATCAACTTCACTAAAGGTGCCTTCATGCATTTAATCTGCCTTCATACATTTAAACTTGAAGCAAAAGGAGGGTGTGTTGCGTACTAACGCTGTGTCGACAGCTCTGCCTCTGCGGTGTTGTCGGGGAGACTTGTGGGAGGGCGTGAAGAATTTTTCATGTAAATTTTTATATAATTATTCCAATAAAGTAAGTTATAATTTCTTATTTCCTTTTAATAACTATGTATACAGCATTCCTTAGCTGAAACGTGACACATTCCTATTGTTTCTAGCGTCTTTTTATATGATAATTTTAGTTCCACAGTAAATAATTTGGGTGTATATTACAATTGACTACATGAAACACCTGAGCTGTCAAAACGTCAATTGTATAGAACAGATTGTATAGTATCTGAACATGCATTTTTATTGATTATAGGGCAAAGAAACACATCGGACCACCCACAGAGCTTGGCGTCAACTAATTGATTTTAGTACTGCGTAGGCTCTATTGTCCACTGGGACAGCAAGATCAAAGTTCCCAAGATTAGGTGTCAATCAATATGTTTTTGTCAAATATATACCGCGTATTAGAAACCCTGAACCCCAGAACAGAACAAATAGTTTATATTAATAATTAATAGCAATTAAATTGCGGCAGTACAGTGATTAAAGTTCTAATAAGCTGTCGCAGTTAATTTATTCCAATGTTACAGAGCCAGTGTGTGTCTGTTTGAACACGAAATCTTAGAAACTTCAAAACCGAATTAAAAATATTTTTGCTACGATATCCCACACGAGGAGGCATAAATCCCACCTGAAGCATGCATGGATTTGGATCATGTAAGAGCAGTACTCATATCAAACATATGTATAAACAAATTTTGCAGACAAAATCGCGGGGCACAACTAATTACTTAAATAATATGTTGATTCAACACTAATGCTTGAATTGAGGTGATCCAAAGGAGTTCGGTCTATTTCTATAGATTCGTATTTAAAAAAGATAAAAACGTACATTATGTAGCGATTTTCGATGAAAAATCATATCGTATTATTGACACCAGATTAATACAAACAAATGAGCAAATATATATTTGTGAAAATGGCATACTTTCATCCAGCACGAATATCCTTTCATCTAACAAACGAGTTGGACCGGTTCAATCTTGTCACTAAAACATACGCTCGCAAACAGGCCATGAAATAACTGATGGATTATTAGGTACCATTTACCCGGTGCATATTATGTCATACCTATCTATGTTTATAAATAGGTATGATTCGTCGGTATTACGAACGCGATGGGGAACTTTAAGAGGTATTCATAAATTCAAGTAGGCACTTGAAAACGAATAGTAATTAAAAGTGTACGGTTTTGTGAATGCACTTCAGTTCTCTAATATTGGTATCTACTGCAGGTTATTCAAGTCGGTAGCCGAGATGAAACAATCTTATCCGACTGACTTGAATCGCGTTGAGACTAAATTATAGGCTGAGAAAATTGCCGTGGATAGCTTATTATCATGTCTTTGCGATGTAATTCAAAACAAATGGCAATTAGGTTCCTTAATACATAGATGATTGACTCATTATGAAAGTGATGACTGTGTATGAACCGAAAGTGGTGTGCAAGGCTAGAGAAGAGAATTCTGCTCTTTCTGCCTATCCGTGGAGGGACGGGGCGCCGCAGCTTTAATATTTGTATGTATGTATTGATTTTATTATTCGCGTTCAAGTCGAATTAAATAATTATGTTTAACAAAACTCCAAGTATCTATACATTTTTTGTTATTACAACATATTATTAGTAAACTTAATATTAATAGGAGTACTTACGCAGATATTGAACATAAATTACAAGCAAAAAACACTTATAATTTCATCATTCCAGCTATTTGTATTTTTAATTTTCTCACATAAAATCATGAGGCGGAACCGCTTGTCATAACATAAGTACCACTTGTTCATGCAATAAGGTTAAGTCAAAACAAAATTTGTGTATTAAAGTTACGCAGCATCTTTATTGAGCCTAAAGCCACCTACATGTGCATCGGAACTATCATTATGAAATCGTAATACAACTGAGTGATTACTTCCTAAGTATTGCTTTGATACTTACCTACCACCTACATGCAACGAGATAATCTTTATATCGGAGGTGTATCGGCCGCCCACGAGAGCGGCAAAAACTACAGTCATCAGCTAACATATAACAAAGGTGGCCGATTCGCCGGGCGTCTTAGTCAGAACGCCCATAATGACGAATATGGACATTTGTACAGTACCTCGTGTAGGTGGCACTTAGAACCCGGCCCCTGCCCTTATAAGGCCACATGAAAAGTTATATCTGTTGAAAGACGTTTCTAGTAACAAAATATGATGTCAGAATTAAATGTACCGAAATCAGCCACTTATTTATGACATACTAAAGTCAAATGCTTGGCCTTTCAGGGTTAAGCCCTAAGCCTTAATAATTTAAATATGTAAGTTATGGACTTATTGAAAAATATGTCACACCACCGTATAAAAGGCTTCGATAAAAAAGTGGGGGTTCCATATTGCAAAATTTGTGCACGCAACTTAATATTGGAATATTCTGCAATTTTCTGATAAATCACCTGCCTCCCCAAATTCACCTACTCACAGAAGAAGAAAATTATTGTATCGTATAAACTGTAGTTGTGTATCGAGGTAGAGTATTTCGACAAAGACAAAGGCCACATTGATGGTGCGTTGGTAGAATATTGGACACAAATTGCGATTGTATGTACACGTAGTGTTGAATAAATAGTGTAACTGTTTAAGAAGCACGTTACCTGGTTACAGTTACCTGGCGAAGGCAAATAATGTCATAATATAAGCAAGTAATACATTATTAGTATTAAAAGAGCCGTATCCACAGTTTGAAGTTGTTTACAAGCTGAAATGAGGACAAATAACCACAACAAAGACTGCTAATAAGTATTTTATCAGACTCCTAGCAATGCCCGTGTTCGTGAACCCGATTTTCGTTGGGTTTTTATATTAAAGTCCTATTGTTACTACTACAAAATAATGAATGTTGATAGTGCCCGACGACATCAATATCAGTATCAATATTTTTCAAATATACCAACGCAATCATGTTTATATAATAATTTTACAAGTGAAATAATGAATGTTTGCGTATGTACAGCTTATTATTCCATTCAAATATCAAGTCACAAATCACATAATAACCGATTGTATGGTTGAAATATCGATATTCAAGTAACAGCAGTTTCTATCGGCATTGACGAGAAGTCATATTTCATACAATATTATGACCCATTGTACGTATCCCTATGACAAATTGCCATATGTCATTCTACAAGCTTCCTTGGCAATACCACTGTTAGAACCGTGAAATGACATACACCTTCTCGTAAATATTCAAGCGTTTGACACAGCACAAATGACACATTCTAAAAGCATCAAATGCTAAAAGCTTCAAATGCTCCTACAAATCAAGAAGATATGTCAAACCTCTGAACAGTTCACTCCTTCTGATATGTCACAAGTTAGCTAAGCTGCCTTTAAGACCCACCTTAAATAAGTATGCCTTTGTTAAATATCTGATAAATGACGTCATAATAACGTAACATAATGCAGATTAAAGGATCAGTAGCCATAAGTACAAGGTCGCATGACCTGCTCTGTTGTCATAGCGCTGACAAAACCACAACTGTTGTTATTAATTTGAATAGCTCTATTTACACTGCTTGTTTGCAAGCATTCGTAGTTGACAAAACATCTACCTGTCCGCTATTGTTGTGAAGTAAACAAGCCTAAATCATGTCACGAAAAGTGTATAATCTCATTTAACCTTAGTAATGGACAGTTCACGATTCTTTGAAAATGCACGAATTAAATTTGCATATTATAATAATGAATATGTTACGTACAGAAGAAAGAGGTACCTCAACTGTACTAAAATATAGTTACTCACATGAAGTAAAAACTGCAGAAATATTTTTGTTAGGATTTGTGCAAGTATTGTGTTCCTTAAGATATCCACGAGCTAGTTTCAATTCAGAAAAACGATTAGTGGTCAATGGTTAAGCTGATGGGTTGTTTACTACAAATAGTAGTTGATCATTGCTAACACCTACTATGCGTCGGTAACATGAGATGTTTGCAACTGTTCCGGCCACCGACACACTTTAGAGACGCTATAAACAATCGAATTCCAAAAATAGATTTTATTACCGGAGCAATTGAATTCAATGTCCGTGCAACCGATGCAACAAAGCTCTTTGTGAATGCAAGTCCTGAAAGCATGTGGTTATGGGTTTCATGTTATTTAGTGCTAGAAGCTATAGCGCATTTGTGTTCACTTTAAGTTCGTGGCTTGGCCCAGCTCGAACATTAAATGAAAAACGAAACAGAGCAAATCGCAGAGTTGTTTTTATCCAAATTAAAGATTAAAAGCTACTAGTATAAATCTCCTTTGATGATAACCGATTACTAACTGCAAAATATTTTGAATTGGTATCAACACAATGCAATTCCTCACGAAAAGTTTTAAACATAATGTTAAATAAGAACAGAGTTGCTGATTATAATAATGACAGTTGACCCGCAATTAAACGAATCAAATTAATTATAATTTTCATACAATGAATGAATTCCAGCATTTATGTTATTTCACGGTTTACTCATGTCTGTTAGAATTCCCGAGAAAACAAAAGATAGCAGTACATTAGTTGGTAGCAAATGTGGAACACGAACAGGAAACAAGAGAAGCATTTGTAAAGACTACGCATCACATAGGACGTACAAAAAAGGGAAAAAGAAGTAACGGTCATCCCTTTGTCTTCGCAAGTGGAAGAAGCGTTATGCCACGCCGGAATTGTTTTGCAATACGTGTACCAGATAATAGGTTGTGACAGCTGTAACTACACGCGCGTGTAAATTTATATTTAATGTAATAACAACGGATTTGGAATACTTTGTATCATGTGCCTCATTTACTTCTAATTCTTTACCTTTGGCTTCTTGCACATGTAAATATTAACTGTTTTTAACGGATTTAAATGGTACCAAAATTAAACGAATGAGCATTCAACGATTAATTAAACTTAAAATGCCATGATATACTTATCATTCCTATGAAGCTAAACGACCCATAGGATTTTGATTTTGTTTGGAATTATGCATTTCTAGGACCCACAAATACATCGATTTTTTCCAATCTGGCATGATTGGAAAAATAATCATGATTGGTTTTACCTATGCTCCTTTTATAAATAAAATGTAAATAAAAACATATATTGCAAACTGTACTATTTTCAATTTTTTTATAAATAGAGAGACTTTTCTCTTATGATGTTTTGTGTGAGAAAAAAATTAAACTTATTATTATTATTATCATAAGGGCCTTTACCGTGTCATAATAAAAATATAATTTTTCACACCTTTAAATTACGTTAGTAACATAAACGAATGACTATATCAGTTTCAAGAGAACAACTTAGAGTTTTAGTTTCTCCGTCTGTGTTTATGATTTCTACATGCTTAGTGTCTTATCCAGTTAGGTATAGCAGCTACTTTTTCTAGTAAAGTTATTATAAATTGGACTTATTTTACTCAGAATTTAGTGGATGGTAAGTCACGTCATCAACACTGTGTGCTGCTGCTATGTTTAGACAGAGAATTAGATTAAGTTCCTGAACAAATTGTGAGGTCGTTGAACTGACATTAGATGGACCGTTTTGTCCTTATGTGTCTACTATAGCATTGAGTCTAAGGACTGAGTTGGTGTAAGATATGAGTTATATCTCCGATGCTGCATGTACGGAATACGGCAACAGCAAGCAAGGATATTTGCCAACTTTGAGGAAGATGAAACTAAACTGCCCAACTTCTATTTACTAAATAATAATGTACCTCACTTAAAATATAGAAATTGGTAGACTTCGCCGTGTTTCGTTTAAATGTACACGAATCGAGAATTGACTCCAAAATTGGCATGTGATGATTCATAACTATTGTTTGTAATGCGTGTGTAGGCAAAATTGGGTAAATCATTCTGAGTAACAGACACATATGAGTAAGATTAATCAAGGCATTGATTGAACTGTAATGCGATTTAATAAAAAGTAAGTTTCTTTCAAAACGGGCTGAAAATTAACTAGGTGACATCTGCAGCTACTGTCACTTATAATGCTCTCACATGTAAGAGGACAAAGAAAGTAAGATTAGATATTTCCAGTTATTAGTATTAGTTATATAGAAAGTAAATTGAAAAGTTTGAAGTTTATTATTACATAGGTATCGTGTACTGCTGTTTATCGGTATTTGTGCATTTACAGTTGATTGGAGCTGTGGTGGCCGAGTAGTTCGAGCAGTTGCCTGCGACGCAAAGGTCGCAAGTTCGAATCCCGACTGTACCAATGAGTTTTTCTGAACTTAAGTACAGTGATTAGTTACACAACGAGCTTTACGGTGAAGGAAAATATCAAGAGGAAACCTGCATACGTCTGAGAATAAATTCAAAGGCGTATGTATAGTCGTGCTTGAGTAACGACGATGGACTCGCCATCTGTCACGTTGGCACCTAATATACCTCTGGCGGAAAGTGGGTGTGTGGATATTACCTATACACCTCTGCCTACCCCTTCGGGACCCTTGCGGGATGGTGTGAGGATATATTATTATTATTATACAGTTGATTAACCTGTAAAGTTTCAAAGCTTATCCTGTTAACTAATGCCACCAGTCGGTGGCTATGCGCTATTTACACAAAGCCAACTTACTTAAATAAATATTACACCCAGCGTCACAATAAGCAAACTCATCACACAAGGCTAGTAAAGAGGCACTACTATTAAGCTAGATGTAGCTTCTGACAGGCACAAAATAATATGACGTATAGTCCTGATTACAAGGCAAGAATTCTTAGCTTAAATCATGGTTTAGCTGGCATAGCTTATCCCATTAATTTTATCAGAATAGTGTTAGCAATTATCGCAACTATGTGAAGCCATTATTTACTGACATTCACAGTTTTGACTGGATGTTTGTCGTTTGCATGTTAATAAATACCTTGACGTGTTCGCAACTAATCAGAATTTTAATTGAAAGATTTATGGCTAGACATTGAACAAAAAATAGTTACCGTGACACAAGGCCCTATTGCTTATCTACAGAGTACGATGGCCGAATGTTAAAATCCAATGACTAATAAGATTCGGTAATCTACAGTGAGAATCGAACAAAAAAAAAGCCAAACAAAACTTTTTATAAGGACATTTGAAGATTACCTCATTCTTCTGGCGCTCCGTGTTGACGTCACTCCACAAAGGACTTAACGAATAGTAATAGGGGTCCCCATAAACTTAATACTGATCCTACATTCAGTTCAGGTACGTGTCCGCTGCTAAGTTTAATACAATTTGTTCTATACACTTCTCACGTTACGTTCTATGAAAAGCAACACTTGTTCCAAATACTCTAGTCTGGTGTCAAGAGAACGAAATAATGTTAAACGAATAAAGATCATAACAATGATCATTTAAAGTTAAGGGATGTAACAAAATTTTCAAAATAAAACATGTCTTGGGCATAAGGAAATATAAGAAAGTAAATTGAAAAGTTTGTAGTTTATTAATACATAGGTATCGTGTACTGCTGTTTATCGGAATTTGTGCATTTACAGTTGATTAACCTGAAGTTTCAAAGCTTATCTTAATTTAGAATTGATTTCCGGTCATTAATTATTCAAATATATTACTAGGTATTTGGAAACGATCACTGAAGTAATAATAAACAGGTTCTGACCCTGCTTATAAGAGGCAAGACACTCTGTGTTTGTTTACATTATTACTAATCTTTTTAGCATCCGAAAAGTGATGTCATAGACACATTCGCTAGCTATTCGTTTAAACTTAGCAGTCACATGATATTAAATAAAGAATTACATAGAACGGAAAACCTACATCATTTTCCATGCTCTCTATAAACATGTAAGATCCGAAAAAATTGGTAGACGCCTTTTATATAAAACGTTAGTGAATGAAATAAATTAAGTATAGTTCAGTGACATTTTAGTATAAAAATAATTAATTAACACGCTTGCTTAATACAGGTTTCCATTTAGTATGTAATACTATTATTATCAATAGCAACACTGGTATGTCTGCGATAGACTTATTTGAAATACCTATAGAGCGAGGTTATTTTTCAGATAACTATTAATATATCTTCCTCAAATAAAAGTGATCTGATCAACAAGTGAAGATAGTTCAAAGAACTCAATCCAGGCAAGTTTCCATGTCCTAATAGCAGAAACAGCTGGCCATTCGAACGTATATTCGTAAGTAAATTCAATAGAACGTCACCGTTTAGAAAATGCAACAGTCAGTGTGACAATAAGACGTGACTAGCGAGTTAACAAGGTATCTTGTGACTACAGGAGGATAGAAACATTCGTGTTGAAGAATACCGGTCTAAAATTTGACATAAATATAAAATGGAAAATTACCTGTACTCATTTATAGGCAGTATTCAAGGTTTGGTATTGGATTTTAAGTAACAACCGAAAAGCATAACAGTAAAAATGCACACACATATCTTTACTATATATGAATATTCGAATTCAGCGCGATTTCCAAGTTCAAGGCTCAATTAAGTCAGTAATAAAAAAAATGCTTAACGCAATGTAGGAGAGTTTATATTAGCTGCGAATTCAACGGTCGCTTTCGGTTAGCGCTTCAAAACTGCAATCACAACGTTACGTGGCGGCGGACGGGTAACAACCTGATTGTACCGTTAAACGAGCAGAACTGACCTAGTGCCGGGAAAGTTATCAGGGACGAGTGTTCCGTTTTACGAATTTAATCGTGAATAATGTTAAAATTAAAGTATACCTTTAAATTACAAGGTTATCTACACCATAGTGAAACATCGTGTCAGATATCAACACGCTGATGTCATACAACAGGACGATCTACTGATTGTTAGGCCAGATTGGCATGATACTGCAGCTAGTTACATTATTAGTAGAAAGACGGTCAGTCGTGTCATATCATTCTCTGGTAATGAACATTAATTCATTGCAAGTGGTACTGATTCAATTGCTATCACCCATTTGCAGACGGCATTGACCTTTGTCGGAACAATTTGTTAGTCTAGTAATCGAGGCATGTCCCAAACGTTGTTTTTTTTTATAAAGCACGCAGTATTTTGAAACCGATAATGCATTGGGGGTCTGATAAACTACCTGAGGTCAATGCTGTAAATGAACATATTATCATATGTGAATATTAAAATTGTATCCAAAAATAAGAAAGCGGGTCCTAAACGAAATTTACGTAAAATACGTATTGTAAGCTTTTTATTTCATATCCTAAATAAGGTTTATTATACAGTGTCGTCTGACGTAAACATTGCCAAGCAAAATCAAATACATATAAAGTTATTCGAACACCAGGGATTCTCTACCGCGTGGATAAGGAGCATTTTATATTTATAGTAGCGCGGGGTCGACGTTCCTCGTCTCCCACGCGGGGCGCCTGCCGACCCAATGTAGATGGGATCTACAAATTGCCTGTACGATTAAATCTATTCACAACTAAAATAATACCAAAAAACACTTGAAAACCTAAATATAATAACAAAATTCACTTAGCACACTGCATGCAACTCACGAAGATACAAATAGATGCTGTTTAGAAATATGAGCCTGCTCCACTTACGATCGCTAGAGAACGCCACTGAACTTGTCTTTGAATAAACTCTTGCCAAGCTGTATATCTAAAGATATTTAAATAAGATTTAAGCAAATACTTTTCAGTCAGTCACCTATCGTCTTGAGATTGAGATTTTAGTAAAAAGTTCGGATTTTATATTCGGTTTTGTTAAAATGTGGTTAAGAATCTTCCTTGGAATCCTTGGAATCTAGTCAAATATAAACGAGTTCGAAATGAATTGGGTGGAATGAACTGGGTTTATTGTAATAACGATTGAACATTATTGTATTATGTTTAATCTAAAAAGCAAATATAGCATTAAGATGGATTACCTCAAAGATTTTTTATTTTGTGAAGTGAAGATGGGCGCTGTGCCGTAAGTTTTGCTAAAAGTCTATTTTGGTAGAGTAGTAAGACCATCAAACATGACGTTATCTAACACCTAAATGATGTAATGGTGTCCAAAAAAAATATTATTTGATTTACTTTCTAGCAATTATTACTCTAGTATATGCGAAACTGGCAAGGCGTAAGGAGGTAAGTGGGCTTGTTAATGCAACGTCAGTTCGTGCATTGCCTATTATGGTCTTGGTGCTTGGAGCCACTTTATGACCACCGTATCCAATAGTCCAAAAAGTAGATTACATCACATTAATGAAACTCGCCGTGAAGGATTACGCATATGTTTCGACAAAAAATGTACTCAAACAAAAGTACAAGGATTTTCATGTACACATTTGATAATGATGAACACGCTATAATGCTGGCTATGTTGACTTTTTACTGCCTTGACAACAATAACATTTAGTTTTAGATACCTTAGTTAAATACAGCCTCAGCCGAAAAAGGTCAAACTTGCTTGTACAATCCTCCGTAAAGTCATTATTTATATGTACAAGTTACTACAGGAAGCAAAGCAGTTCAGTGGTTTGTGAAGACTTCATTCACAATCTTAAAGTCAGCATTTAAAATAAACAATCGTATACGACTGCGACGATAGTGAGAAATGGAACAGGTGAGACTACTAACGCATAGATACGTGTGAAGACAGCATGTGGGATGACAAACAAGCGTTCGTTCACCCCGTTGGAAGAAGTCTGGATTATATGACTACATATTTAATGAAGCATTTTTTTGTGTATCGCAGAATCTATTTGCTATTCTTAAGAGTAAGCAACTTTCCACAACTGATACCGAATATTATTGCACAAAAATACAATGGTCGGAACATGTTTTTCTTGCACAATAACGTGAACAACAAAAATAAAGTTACACTAACTAATTAGTGTTTGGACAGTGTCCCAACCAGATAAACACCTAAACCCCAGCCAAAAATACACAAGATGGCGTCGGGTTCATAATAAAACAATTTAATGGGCCAGCGCGCTTTCCGCGGTGACGAAATCTGCGCCGACGCATTCTTGTTGCGTAACCTGAAACGCGATCTCTGTAGGAGAAAACTGTTTAAGGTCAATATAATTATGTTGCATTTAGAGACTGATTAAAAGTACTATAAATTAAATATCCCGATATGTATAACCAATAATCCAACGGAAAAACGTTGGTGTAAACATCAACACACTCAAACGAACATCTACATCATAACTATTTAATTATTTTAATACATTGATTAGTCATCGTAATTTCCAATGCTAATTTCACATAATGTATAATTAAAATATGGTGTGGCACACCGTCCTACTACTTTTGTATACGTGGGTATTCGTCCACAAAGTCGCAAAAGGCTTTGTCTTATTGGGCGAAATTAAATATTTTAATAGGTATGTGTAGCAAATGTAGTAGCGAAATAAGAATTTGGATTATCAACTTGTTTATTATTTTAGTTTGCGTCACGATTTATTTTCAGATTTTCCCTCCTGTTTTGATAATTCAATTTGTATTTATCATACATGTTTCTTCTAATATGTTTATATTAAAAACAAACACATATTTTCCTCGATTTAATTCCAGTCGTATAATGGATGGGGCGATGGACGACAAACGATTTAGGGCGATTGTTTACGCGCGAGTGCGGTGGGACGGGCGCGGCGGAAACTCAGCGGAACCTCGCGTCATTGGCTCGCGTCTCCCGCCTGAAACTTTGCCACATTCACTCCATTCACAACGCAGATCATCCGCTACACATTAGTCATTTCGAAGATAAGTATCACTGAATTAGTACGTGCTAATGCAATATTCAGGCATGCGTTTATAATTTTTCGATTTTCCACCAAGTGATAAGTAATACGCCGTACGCAATCAATGTATTAGTTTGTAAATTTTATACCTGTGAAATATAACTATTTTATTTTATATTTATTTATACTTTGGTAAGCTGCGATTTCATCAATAACAATTACAGATCTATATCGTACAAACAAAACGAAGATCATAGATATTCAGACCCATAGTAAAGAAGTTTACAATATATATTCATTAAGTTTAGTTGCAAATTCGATACGACCGAGTGTAACATAACCAATATAATAAACGGTTCGAGCTATGGCTCATACAACAATAGCACTCAATCATTATTCCGTGCAGCAAGTATGAAACAGAACGCACGAAGCAATTTTCATTCAAGGTGCAGACTAATTCATATGAAATAATGGATTTCAGACTAATTATTTAAGGAATATAGAACAATACGTAGAAGATTTTCTTTGCTTTTCTAATAAGAAACTCATTATTGCCTTATTTAATGTTTGATGTAGGAGTTCTTTGACGTGATGCTCACTGCTACATTCTTTCACCACACCTCTTGCCAATGAAGAGGTATCTAAGATGAAACATCTTGCATGCTCTGCCCATGCTCAGGCGGTGGAATGAACACCTTGTTGAAATCTGAGAAGAAACGGTTACCGTAGCCTATTTACGCTCACGATACCGAAGTATACTTGCGCGTTGCCACTCTGTGTTCGGAGAGTTATACTGTGTAGGCAGCATACTGGGTTTAATCCCTCTGCTTCCAACATAATGTAACAATCCTCCCCCTTCCCAAGGAGCTAATTACTGGAAACCTTATTCACCACGTAGGAACACAACACAAAAAAATGTGTTATTTGGCTACGGACTATAAGATCTTCTATATTATATTTTGATCTACTCTCAAAGGAAGCAGTTAGATGTTCATTTGGAAAAAATGCGTCCAGATTTATCGCAGGCTTGTACAATGACAAGTATGTGGCCATTAGGCGCTCCCATCCTACATCTTGTAATTTTTATTCGGCGGGCAACCCCGCCTTGCATTGTTGTAGGGTTTAATGAGCCTACACTCGTGCCGGCGCGGCGGTATTCCGGTGTACAGTCAGAAGGTAAAATAACCTAATTAGTTTTTAAATATTAACATTAAGTTATTAGTAGCCGTGGTGGCCGAGTGGTTCAAGCAGTTGCCTGCGACGCAAAGGTCGCAAGTTCGAATCCCGACTATACCAATGAGTTTTAAGTACAGTGATTAGTCACACGTAAAGCTGAACGGTGAAGGAAAACATCGAGAGGAAACCTGCATACGTCTCAGAAGAAATTCAAAGGCGTATGTATAGTCGTGCTGGAGTAACGGCGATGGACTCGCCATCTGTCACGTTGGCACCTAATTTACCTCTGGCGGAAAGTGGGTGTGTGGTTATTATACACCTCTGTCTACCCCTTTGGGGACCCTTGTGGGAAGGCGGGAGGATATATTATATTTATATAATATATTATTATAAAGTTATTTGTAGTAAAAATATTTTGACTCTGTAGTTTTTACACCTTCAGAACAGTAGGGACAAATATCCATTGCACTAGCTCTCTTAGTATCTCGCTTAATACACGTATAAGGTATACGACCAATTACACAAATATATTTTTTAGTTCATAATTTACCAATGATATGGATAACGGCTCTTTCAGTCGAGTTTGAGTCCTGAAAATACCTTATTTCAATGCTTTATGGAGTTTTTGGACGTAATCTTAAGCAGTAACAAAACTTAATAGGCCTCTAGTTCTGAGGCCAAAAGTATTGCCATAATGCTTCACTATTTCATGTTACAACACAAGCACATGTGTTCATAACTATGATATAATTATTTCCGTATAATATAATTATGTAATATGTATATTGCAATAATACTCACCAATGTCGCTCATGAACATAATAATGCATTTGACTGGAACTTACCTGTAATATACAAACAAGTCAAGTTAATTGATCATTCCACGTTAAAGTTTTAAAATGTTCTTTACTCAAATAGAAACAGTATCTCAGAACCACACGGCTCCAAATTTTTATAAATAGGCTACGCTATATCATTAAAATACCCAATTCATTCATATTAAGCCCTATTTGTATAGTGTGCGCGTTTAATTTTCAACCCTAAATCCTTCTAATTAGGATTCATATTGATGTGGCTATCTTACATATCTTTCAGTGATATGAATACGCCTCAGTTAGTCGTTGCAGGGTTCCGGCACGTTTTGCTATTTTCGCTTCTCGTATATTTTTATTCGTAACGTTTATGAGTTATCTATCTCAACATTATAAGATATGTTTCTTTCATCTATCGTGCTTATTCCACACACACATTGTTGTTTATCGGTTTCCTACGGTATAGCGTCAAGAGAACTGGCAGCAATGCCATGCTGGATAAGCCATGCAGGATAAGTACTAACAGAGCTACGAAAGTGTATGGAAGACATGTAAGTACTTGTACCGTTAAATATGATATGAAATGCAGGATAGATCGATAAACATTCATGCGGGCGCAAAGTGAATTCATACTATGTATGATTTTATATAGGATCAGAAATAATTGTGTGTAATATTTCTGTGCATATTTATGTCGTCTTATATTTAGAAGTAATAATTCTTGGTAGAGGCAGTGTACAACGGATTTTCCATTCAGAGTTTGATTTGAAGCAGTATCTCCATCTTACAGAAGATCGCAGCCAAAGTCTACATGAAATGTCCATGTAGGCAAAAGGAAACTTGTCGCCTATCCAACATAAGGTCACCAGTGATTCGATTTTATTCACAGTAGCCACGTATCATGAGAGCAGTAAGTTTTTGCTCAACTTTAGTATAAAAAAATATATTATTCATAAAGTTGAAACAGGCATTTGTGGCGTTAAGTTGAAATTTGACTCTAATCGTTAATTGAGGCTACTGTCTCTTTATTTTTGTCAGATCTGAACTGACCTGAATACGGAATTAGAGTTAGTAACCAAAGATGGCCATTTGCAATTTGACGTCTGTTTAAAATATTGATAATACAACAGAGAATCGAAATCTATTTTAAAATCTATATTTTTTTTAAATTCCGTATTTAATTCTGTAACAGACGATATTGAATAGCTTCAATTTTCGCATTGGCAAGAAATTTTTTTTCTTGAACTGCCGGAATTTGATACTATAATGTAAGAAAACTATTTGAGAAATGTTGTAATACAAATGACCTAATTAGACAAAGTTGGCCAGCATCCAAGGATCACGACTGGATGCAATTTCTCGATTTAAATTAGCAGTTTACATAGCATAATGTACGTATCTATTTAATGTTTAACAGTACTCTTCTTTGTTGCTGCTTAATAGTCTTGGCTGTTTGCTTAGCATTAGAATAATAATGTGTTGAATCTAACCAAACTGCAATATAAACAGGACTATTATCATCATTAGGAGGAAATTACGTAAATGAACGATCCAATAGTTTGATGACGATATTGCTGTAGCTCGTCGTTTGACCTTAGATCACATGCAATAACCTGCACACCACAAGAGCCCTTTATAAGTATTCTAACCTACATTCAGGCTGTGGTTCGAGAATCCATTTCTTACACACCGTACCTCGGGAGACGTTTCGTCCCCATACTAGCTGTATCTGTTTTACTGATTCAGAAGTTTTTCTTTGAAATATTATTGTAATTATTATAACATAAATGCGACAGAAATAGAGGGGGTGATAGAGAGGAGCCTTCTATTGTACTCTTCATTAGTCAATCACGGCAATAGAACGTCGTCCTAAGGCCCCCAGCTTGTTGATACGTTGTAAACATGGCTGTTCAAATATTATTCGGCACAAAAACAGCTCTGCGGGGGTATTTATGTCAAATCACTAACGTGCCTATCCATTTTTTAAGTAATATTTTTGTAACTAAATCAAGCTGGGAGTGGTATTGTTTTCGAAGTAGGTAATATTATTCATAGAAATCAAGATCGTTTACGCGTGGTATAAAGTAGGAGTAATTAAATTAACAGATGACGTCGCGTAGGCAGCCCGCAACTGAAGTGTTAGCTGAGATAGAGTTATCTGTTCACCGTAAATACGAGTGAGATGGATATCAAGCTCTCAGCATCTTACACGAAACGACTCCTCGGTGAGTCACAGAATCAAGACTTTTATTCAGTATCTAAAACAGAACTTAGGTAATATACATTCTCCCATATAAAAAAAAATATGTATAACAATTCGCCTAGTATTATCATAAGGTGTGTTCAATCTAATCGCCCTTGGCCAGTGAGCACCATGACAAGTCATAATGACGTCACTTATAAAGTAAGTATCAAACATTTTGACACAATGCAAACATTTATTTAGTGATCATTAGTATTTGATGTATCTGATGGAAATCAAACATCACCAATTGCACAACCGCATGAATGAACCGGTAAACGTTATGCGTTCACCAAATTGCTTAATGCGAAATGAATGAGACCCTTAAGCCGTCTACACATACACTAGAGGCGACGGTATCGGCAGACCGGCGCCGGCGCATCCCACACATGTGGCGCAACAGAGGCACTTTCAACATGTTTGTGTTGCTTGTTAGTAACGCCTTGCCTATCGATTATAGAAAGCGAATCTCGGGAGTCTATGTGAAAAACTATGGCCATGTTGAATGTGGATGTAACCCTTTGTAGGTTTGAACTAGACAAATTTGATTAACGTCACGGTCTTAATCACAGCCGTTACGTATACCTAACATTTGCAAAGGTTGGTAGCTGTGATATGCTGAGCTATGAATACTATTAAACTGTCAGTGAGATCAACAAATCCAGATGTCGCCAAGCGGGCGCGGGCGCCACCTACATGCCTCGATAGAAAGTTGCAAAACTAGATCGGCCCAGTTTGGACGAATTGCGACGTAACTCAGAATCACACAGTTTGATTTTCTCTTAGCTTGGGTAAATAGATGATGTTTGTGAGAAGACCAACCAACGTGGGCGCGGCCGATAGGTAAATTAGAAACTTGAGATTTAGCAAATACACGCTATTTAGGTGGACTTACATTCAGTAGTCGAAATGTTTCGATTATTTAACCATGTGCCTAATCATCAAATTACAAGGAAATTGGCATGCCTAATGTTGTAAAAATAAAAAGACTACAATGTTCGTAACAAAGTATTAGTTGGTTGCTATCCGTATACAGGAAAGGATACGTCTTGACCATACTGTCTTGACCGTATTGCAATAATAACAGGCCTGCTAGAAGAAAGTCTGAGAACTGGTCCATTCTGGACTACCTACATGCTTAGGAGAGGCTTTCTATGTAAGGCATTGTAATTAATGTAGCCTATAACGAGCTAGATTTAGACTCAGACATAATGAATACAAGGGAAAATGTTAACACAATACAAGTATATAGGGTCAGCAGGGTGCGTGTAAGGGTCACGATTAATAAAAGTCTAAGGGCACAGTGAAACCACTTAAAACGCTATGAGCTATGGAGAAATACGTCATACCTATGCCACTTTATTTCACTTAGGATCCTTTATATGTCTCTTTTACTGTTTTCTTTGTAACTTTTTAGATGGAGATATTTAATATACATATCATCACGCTAAGTCTCTAACGGAGTTAGCCGGAAACGTCGAAAATTTTCGAAACCCGTGTGCATTTATTATGATTTAACTGCGTCTTAAGAGAACAGACCTTCTACTCTGTCTACTTATCCTAAGAAGTACCTACCGATTTGCACTGTACATTTTCAGGCTATATAAATACCCAGGAATAGTCAACAGCAATACCTATATAAGCATTTAGCATGGCTCAATGGGTATTCAAATTATCGTAAATCAGTCGAGATACAATACCATATCTATCCATAAACTCCATTCGCATCAACGTCAATAAAACTAAAACCTTTTTTGTCTATACATGAAGATTTATTCGCCCATTGTGCGATGTGGGTCAACTGTTTTCAATCAGTGTTGTATTTACGTTTCCCACTAACAACGCCTATTGTGACCGCTAATGTATAAAACCAGGACAAGTTTATACATTTCTTACTAGGTGTATGTCTATCACTAATGTAAATTCATCTACATCAGTCTGCTTGCTACTGGCTAACAGTTCCGTAATGACTCGACCAAAAAAATTACGGGCAAGTGCGATTGAATCGCGTTATCAGGGTTTTGATTTATACAACCTGCGTTAAAACGTGCTATAAAAAAACAATCATACTTATTTTTTATTAAATACAACTACCTTTATGTTTGGACCATCGTTTTAATGTCCGTGTACAATTCCCCGTACGCTAGGACATTTGAATTATTTTTGATATTTGGTTTTGAAAAGATGAATGTTACTAAAAGATTACAGTTTAACTATCATTTTTATACTTACGCATAAAACAATGTAAAACATATTTAAACGTCAAATAAAGGCCCCAAAAAGTAAGTTTTTAAGCGATTTTTAATTGTGCCAAATTTAATTTGTTTGTTACAACTGTATATCAGAGTTGTAATAAACGGACAGATAACGGCGCAAGATCAGAAAGTTCATTTGTACCTTTTGGTACGGAACTCTAAATAAAGGAGAATAGATGTAAAAAGATAATTTGCTACCTAGTACGTAATGATGGCTTCTTAAAAAAGGAAAAAGGCTAAGATTTACATCTGTAAGAACAGTCTGTAATATACACATAAAGAGAATTCAATAGGATTGAACTGGACAGAAACAAAAGGGAATTTCATCAGCATTTTCAATGACTATAATCATTCACGCGATAAAGTGATTACATAAATAAGTGATTACATACTTAATGTCATTTATTTTGCATTAGCCGTTTAAGGAGATGAGATTTATTGCTTGACACGTAAGTACTCACCTTACAGAAGATCGCAGTCAAATATCACTGCTCTTAGGCAATTAGGTATTCCTGCATCAGTAAGGCCTCAAGAATCGACTATATTAGTGGCATGGGGAATCGTTCGTCCCTTATTCCTGTCTGAGATAAAATCGACTACACGCGATGGATTTCTCTTGGAACCCGTGGCCCTGACAATCAAGTTTAAGCGAAATAGAAATGTTTTGTCATATTTTAATTTGTCCCTTTTGTAATCTTAAATTATTATTGCATAAGAACGTGAAGGTGAAGATATAAGATTGTTTATCTAAAAGATAGAAAGACATCTAATGGCTGATAACTCATGGTGGAGCATATAGGTTGTGGTAAAACTATATGTTAGATAATTATTTAAAATCTTTAATTTATTTCATTACGATGAAGAACTGCGTTGTGGTTCACACAGCACTCCCTCTCGTCGGTCCGTATTTGAGAGCGATAAGGTGAAGACATCCGCCGGATTGTATGAAGGTCTACCAGCCAAAGGAAGTAAAACTTATCAGTGACACAATCTTGAACAAAATTTGCCAGTTTTACAAAAAAGGAGAATGGCCAGATTCGTTTCGCTTTCTAAAATGTGCATTTCGTTGACCCACGGAACAGTATAAGGCGTCTGTTTCGTAGGCGTTGAGGGCCATAATGAAACTAAGCAGGTCCCCATCAAGTCACCTTAGTCCGTGGGCTGACAGCTCCCACGCTTTGACTGCGACCTTTTTGTTTAGGTACCTACCTATTTAACAATCACTCTCGACTCTTGTTCCTAGTTGTGTTACTGAATATTCACGTATGCTAAATGGCGTGTGCAAGAGAGTAGGTACCTGCCTACATCGAATTAACCTAAGTACCTATGCTGAGATATAACAGTGCTGTCGTGTGACATAGAAGGTGAGCCAGGTTGGTTCGTACTAGAAATAGGTAGATTATTATTTGCATATATTTTATATAAATCTGGTAGCGTGGCCTTTGGAAAATTAGCCATAGGCATTGTGAGGTATATCATAACTTAGAATAAATGTTGTTTTGACATTGTTATTTTTACGATACATCATAAAAGTACTTGACTCGCGTAGGAGTGTGAAATGATTGGAAGATATCTAGTTCGGACAAGAAAGGTTAACATGAAGAGGAATAGTTAAGAGTGCAGCGTTCTACTGCTCCCACCCACGGGACTGGTTCACTCGGCGCTCTGAAGAGCTTGATTTTCATTTCAAATTACAGCTCGCGGCAACCCACACGCCCTTCCCGAACGCATTCTTTGTGCGTTCAAGTACACAGACCGGTGCATGACGGTCGCCCGCCTTTACCGACATACCGAGTAGGTGTGACAGTTCCAGGCACCAATATTTTTTAAGTATAGGTATTAATAAGCGAAGTAAATTTTTGCCCTTGTTCATTCTAAACTGTATAAAATACTAAATTGGTTTTGTATTGAATTGACTAATTTGACTAATTAAAATTTGAAGTAGATATCTGAAAAGTACAAAGATTCGTTTCGATATGAAAGCAAACAAAGGGACAAATCAAACTGTGATAACTAGGAGAAGATTAGATAGATAACCAAAATAATTTACCGGAGGATGTAAAGCTTCAGGTGAATATATATCTAAGTAACCACCCCAGTAAGTAATCTAAGTATGGATGACCAAATGAGTTGAATGACATGAATTACCCTAACTATCCTTACCTCTGTAACGAAATTACACGCCTAGATGTTACTGCATTACGACCACGTCCAAATGAGATGAATAATATGGGAATCGCTTAAATACTGTCCGTTTAAGAATTATGATCTACATGTAAGATGCAATGTAGCAATAAACGTAAGGAAATATACTTGAGTTCCTAAGATTTTGAATTTTAAGCTCTTTGGCGATTTCTATCAATCATTGACATTAAAGCAAATCGATGTCTGTATAGAATAATTACGCTTAAGCAACCCACAGCAAGTTACAACGTGTTGGAGCGACTGGAACAACCTTGGCTCCTACACCTCCACGCTACCCACGACTACCCTCATTTGGTCATCGACGTAGGCGCAGCCGCCTAATCGCATACTAAGCAACCTTATAATGGCCCAACTAAGACTCACTTTTGCTTCAGGGTTACGGAAACATCAACATCAAAGGCTGGTGGCGCTGGCGCCTACGCTTTAAAGCATAATTATTGCAATATTATTTATTGCTGGTACTGTAATTTAGATTTAATGGGGATATTTAAATTTAAAGACTGAGCGACATACGTTTTCATCAAAGCAAATAACCTAATAAGGCTACACAGATGGCGCACACCACCTACGCCAGTTTTTCCACCAATACTCCTATATTTATCGCTATTAACCATACTGCTAAATTTATCTGTTATTAAGACCTGTGCATACTTTTTGAATATAGAAATGCAGGTTGATTAAAATAATATAGTTGGTAGATGTGATCAACTTCATACATGGCCTGGTCTTGGGATGCTAAGCCTTCTTCAAAGTATAAAAATCTCGCCGATAAGAATAACTGTTTAAAGGCTATTAAACTCATTTTTATCTCTTATCAAAGTATAATCTGCTAGTAGTGTGTGTAACGACTTTGATAAAACTTATCTCTCAATCTGGATGGCATTATATTACCCACTTCATTGTCCGTATCTAACGATAAAAAAGATGGTTCATAGATGTCAATCAATCGTGTAATACATATTCTAGTCGTGTTTTATCAATATCTCTCGGCGTATTAATTGTTTTGGTTGATCAATTTATATTTACTTTGGTTTTGCATTGTTATATAGTGACGCTCGCTACTCTTCTTGGAATGCAAACATCCAAATACTCATTTGAGTATGTATAAACATCTACAGTGCAATGCATATTATTCTGCGTTATAAAATGTCAGACTCCTTTGTCGTTATATTCAGCTCTCCAACCTTTAAGATTAATATTATATGAACTTTAACTTCTATAGTTCAAATCTTTAGTAAGAAATCATAAGATATACCTACCGTTTTTTAAACCGCAATAACTGCCTTTCATATCGTTGAGAAAATATAATTTTGCTAAACATTATGATTAGACCGAATGAGGCAGCGTGCTAAGGCCTAAGAGTTCGTGTTATATGTGTTGGTGATCCTATGCATTCCGGTAAACACTATTTTATTTCGTAGCTTTATATTCCAGCGTCCGAAATAGCCGTCGTAATTTCTTAGTTCGGCGTAACGCGATACGCCACGCTTGTCGGCTGTCAGCTAGCCGTCGATATTTTCGTCAAGTCTACTCAGCTCACGGTGGACCTGGGATGTGACAAGTAAACCATGATAAAACTGGCTTAGTTATATTGTACTAAATATTACATTGATGAGGTCGAAATTAAAAACACTGTGTGTACTTTCCAATATATTGTCGGTGAATCATGCAGGTATTATATGATATTAAATTAAAGAAAAGAATTGTCTTTCGTCTCACCATTACTTTTTAAGGCAAATGTTAAATCAACGAGTTTATTGAGAATGGCGCAAGATGCAAGTGACCCGCCAGCGTTGTGTTTAAAATTACATACGTCCACGCAATATAACTGCAACATTGTTTTTAACATATCGTTGGTACTTGCGACATTTTTCTGGTCATTTGGAGTGGGCACCCGATAGTTATAACCCAATAATATACTCCTACACAGGTTGCACATAAGTATCATCAAAATTTTCCTCAAGATGAATAAAATATTGAACCTTTGCATAAACCTGTGTACAGTGTTTTGAACCGGGACCAATCTCGTTAGGTTCGTGTGTCAGTAGCATTATCCTTAAGTATTTATTTAAATTAGAGCAAATATTGAACAATATGTCTCCAACCGGAGTGAAATTGAGGACAAAATCTGCTACTTCAAACCACTAACTGGCTAATGGCCAGCCAACGTTGGCAGGGAAAGACATGCAGTGTGATCCTGATGGTATATCTTCCAAATCGACTACATACGTCCAATTAAGTAATAGGTTTGTGAGTCAAAGAAGGGAAACTTGAAGTCGAATTTCCTTTGAGAGATTACCAAGTTGTCGCAAAATTAAATCGATTACATTCATGCATTTAAGGGACAGTTCTAGCTGCGCCACGTTTTCAGACGCGAAGACGAAACGTAGTGTCGTGTGAGAATTTTGTCTTAGCAATGTCTGTAAAAGGTAGGTAGGTCAGTATAGCCCATTGAATGGCCTTCTGTTTTGATGGTTTGACCTTGCCCGTGTCTAAATCCCGGATTCGATGCCCGCTCGAAATTTTTTTTTTATTATTAGTATATCTGTTTGCTGTGTACAGTGCAATGTTGATTTAAATAGTTTTATACTTATTTATATAATAATCATATCTATGTATGGGTCACTTTATTTTATGTGAAAAACAGTAGGAAAATAGTACAGTAGTAGATTAAAGTTTTCTAAAATCGAAGTTCACATAGATAACAATTATTTAAAATATAATTCCAAATACGTATTTTTATTTGAAAACGATACGTATAAATATGGGTAAATATGATAATAAGAATGATAAATTAATTAATTAATTGAAATGAAGTAAAATAGGTCTGTAAGAACTGGCTCTTTACCTGCCTACCCCGTGAGGGTGACGATATATAAGTGTGTACGTTACATATGTATGGATTTTTATCTAACCGTGTCGAGATAGGAGTCGGTCACCAATAGAATTACACAAATTTTGTTCTATACTAGCCGCAAAATATATTTGAAACCCAGTTGTATGTAAGCTAACAGGAGACAAGGCATTGGCTACAATATGTTAAGTAGAAGTATCGGCCGAACAGACCTTGCTTCGGTACGATACGTGACTTGTATCGGTTATGAGTTTTTAACACACTGCTTTTAGAATAATATAGCTGTTGCTTCTGAACTATTCTTCTAGCAATAATCCTCATATTTTAAAGAAGAATGATAAATGACCATCCACCCATGTTATTGCCATCAGTTTATACCTTCATTTATATGTAAAAATAAGCAAAAATAATACAAAAAATCATCGTAATCTCAGCCCTATCTTTAATTCTAATTGCATGTAAAAATAAAACCTTCAGTCGAGTCAAGTTCCTTTATTATACTTGAACAAAACTAGAACAATTGTTAAAGATATAAGTTCAACCTGTTTTTGGTGAAATGATACCGTTACCATGCATAAAGAGAAACGCTGATTCTTTTGTTATATTTTTGGTGACCGGTTTATAATCAATTTGGCCGTACCTTTATGCGCGAGAACAGCCTTCTCTTGCCTATATGGTGTCACACATGTCGAGAACTAGTTTGTTGTTGAAGTACACTTCATTAAAGCAAAAAGTACCTATACAGGTTACCTATATTTTACAAAGGACTCGGGTGGTGAACATTTTTCCTCATAATCGTCTCAGTTTAATAAACAAAATTCCATTAAATGTACTACGATTTATATTGAATGACAATCTGGGCCTCGCAGTTTCAATTTTGATTTTGATTTGATTTTAATCTACCTTAGGTAGTAATATCCTATATCATAGCCTACCACTATACAGCACTAACAGCCTATCTAATGAAAAAAAACATTTTTCAAATAGGATTTACAGCTCCAGAAATTAAGAAAATCAAACAACAAATACTTAGACCTGGCTTTTTAAAATATGTAATAGTTTAGAAGTAAAACTATATATAATTCAATATGCTCTTGTACACTAGTTAACAATTTTGTACTTAGGTTGCAGTATGCGTGACCTAGGCAGTAGGATAGTCGTCAGGCATTAGGTAGCAACGATAAGGGCGTAGCTACGGACGGAGTAAGTATCTAATATTTATCCGTGAACTGGTTAGTTGCGGCAACAAAACGAGGCTATACAGCAAACAAGGAGCGCTGCGCCTGCGTCGCACTGCGTACAAATCTCTTATGCTTGAGAACGGTGGACGTACGGTACCCTACACAAGTGGCGACATTCCACCAACTCGTGCGGAATGTCTGATTACGGCCCTGCGAACAGGTTACGTCCAGGGCTCCTGTTCCTTCCTCCCGCGCACCCCCGTCCATATTATAACCTCAAAAATGTTAACTGTTAATTAAAGCCACGAATAACTTATTGAGAACAGCTGCGCGAGTGGCAAAATGAGATATTAAATAAATGTGAACACCAAACTCGTTTACTGGGTACATTCATTTCACCGATCTCTTTCGTCGGCGACAATCTAACAACCGCTGACCGCAAATCGGGGTAGACGTTCTGCTTTACTTCGCTTTTCGAAATGCAAGGATCGCATTACAAACATCACTGGACCATAACTCGGCGGGGCGAAGACAAAAATAAACTTAATATCGTGTGCGTTGTAGCATTTGTCGACGCATCCAATTTATGAACGCCTCGGTGACAAGAACCAAAGACAGCCAGTAGTACCCTCTCCTGTAAATGTATTATAAATAGGTGAACAAGATTGTGACCTACCTTCGTCCAGAAGTCGTTCCATGTGCATGAAAACATTCGGGAACGCAGCCAGTTGCTTCCTGTCTTTGAGCAACTGAGCTAAGTAGTCCGCTATACTTTGCGTTGACGGATTGGTATTATCACACATTTTGAATACTTTTTACAGAACTAAATACACGTAAATGTTTTGCCAACACGTTTCAATAAGATATTGTACTTTAGTTACTGATAATTGTTATTTTTTGTGAGATTATGTTAGAAAAGTTAAAATTCACTTCCACACACATTGAAGTTTCGATCACCACTAAATGACGAAGTTGACCGAAGTGAAGTTGTGGGCGAATATAGCGCTGCGCCTGCGTTCTCGTCGAATGAATTTTTTGTGAGCGCGTGCGACTTCTGTCCACAGTGTAGGCGTAATAATAACATATATTGTTCTCTTTCACACTAGGCTCCAGTGCCGAGCTATCTCACTTTTGCGCTGTAAAACCAACCGCGGAGCACACGCCATCTATTCAACCCACTTGTAACTATTACAAAATGCAACTAATTTGATATGGCCATATTCATTTGTTAATTTGCTTTAATTGTTACCTTTTGACACAAATACGACAGCGATTGTAACTTTATATCGTGGTTAGATGTATACGACATCTGTATAATAACCAATTACAGTTAATTAATGCACTGTAGAAGCGGCAGCATAGTATACTTAGGAAGCAACTTCTACATTATGAGTTTCTACTGAATACGATTTTATAAAAGAAGCAACAACTAATTCGCATGTCTCAGAAACCCAAAATAAGGGAACCTCAACGAGACCAGTAAGATATAAGAATAAACAGTAAACTATTCCACAAAGTCCCTGTCCTTGATTGATCGACCAATTAAATCCATCTAGGTGTAGCGTAGTCTTCCTCTACACATCACACATTTAAGAGCTGGGCTCTTGTCGGTGTCTGATGCAATTCCTTCTATTTCCTTCTGTTCAGCCTAATCTTTTTACTCTCCCTATACGTCACTTTGTATGATACCTCATCCGACCTGAAGTCAAAGTGAAATATTTGTGAAAATAATATTGAACGAGTTCCGAAAATAGTGCCTATAAATACATCATCTTATCTTTACGGCCCTCATAATCGTTTCCGAAGCAGCAGGATGTGTGATGAGATGCAAACGTGGCAGATGGCGAGTCCGTCGCCGTTTCTCAAGCAATGCTACACAAACATCTTGTATTTATTTTCTAACGTATGTAGGATTCCATTGGATGTTTTCCTTCACTGTAAAGCTCGTGTGATCAATGCAAAAGAAAAAACCATTCATAAATTCAGAAAAAGACACTGGTACAGACCGCCGGAGATCAAACTCACAATCCTGATATTGCAGTAGATAAATGAATAGAAGCACAGGGAGACCTTGGCTAATGCCCGTAAATTATGCTTAAAATAATGAAAGTACGTCCATCGTTATACCCCAACCAATCTCGTAACTTCTTCTATTTGGCTGTCGTATCATGTTAGACCAAATTCGAAACGTTATTAATTGCGGAAGTCATATTATTAATTCTATACTTATGAAATCAATACTGCTTGATTAGGTTTGTTGTTTCACATTACCTTGTACGCCAACGCTACAATATTTCGTCACGTTGAGAAAGAGATATTTTTTCTTCCCCACACATATAAGGAAGCTGCGAGTGGGCGATTGTAGGATTGTTTTTCATATTATTATAGGCTGCGTTGCTCAATGAGCTCAGACTACGGACGGATGTAGTGACGTAATAAATAAAATATACACATAACAAAGACAGTATATATTGTTTTTCCACCCACTATTCAGATATTAAGCGGAAAATATATTCAAATAAACATTTTGGAGATCTGAACCCGTTCTAAAGCCATAATTATTTAAGAGTGCGAAAGTAACAGATTTATTGAAGTCACATACCTACGAGTAGGTACATCCAGCCCAATAAATAAACATTATTGAATTATGTTTGTAATACCACGCCATGATAAAGTCCCTCGTCAGGGATCATTTAATCACAGGATGAATGTTATTATTAACTGCAGATATCTGACGAATACCTAAAAAGATGAGACGAAATCTCCGAACCATTAATTATTTATTTAAACATCAATTGTAGTTCATGATAAAAGTTAAGCTTTATATCACCGACGAAATTCGTTTTTAACTACGCCTGCACATACGATCAATTAAAATCACCCATGTTGGTTTCGTTTTATCAATTCCGTTAAAAGGATAAATGGATAATTGACCCCTATACGATGCTCTTGGTAGATCTATCGAATTAAACGGATTAAAGATGGAAGTTCCACGCTCTACTTCTGATGAGTTCTATTTTACATTCCTCTTACGTTCATGTATAGTTTTTATACCTACATTAAAAACAATCTTACTTAGTATGTCACGTCAAACATAATGCTGATTGGATTAGAATAAGGAGATGAAAAACAATTATAAAGTATAAATTGTGGCTAACAGGCTTTGCTTAAACACCATATTACCTAATTGTATAGTATCTAATATCATATAGATTTCTTAAAAATTCAGGAAATTATTGTACATATAATTTAGCAATCATTAGCAAAATTTATTACTACGAGTATTTGTTCCCTTTACTTAGATTTAAATGTTTTTCAATAGTTAGTATAAAATAACTTAAATAGAATCGAATGTACTGCGAAACTTTAAAAGGTATTTAAAATTGTTTTATAACAACATTTTTCACCGATACACGGGCTGGACTTCCATAAAAGCATCGCGATTATGCGACCGCACCGACTATGGTAGCTAGCTCGGAGTCTAATTATCTAGGCGCTACGAAACATAGATATACGAATATACCAACATGCCATGCAAAGCTGTTGGTTACGCTGAATGAAATAAATGAAAACATCGACTGGTATGGCCCTTATGTTTGAAATAAATTTAAGGACGTGTTTAGTTGCGCTTGAGAATCTGCATCAGCAAAAGCATTTGTCAGGATGTTATTTATCCAAATGTACACCTATACCTACCCTTTCCCTTCCGATATCCTTGATCGAAGACGTGAAGTAAGCGTGTATTTGTCAAATATTTTATACCTACATATTTACTTATAATAATTGAAAAGCAAACTTACAACTTCTTAGTAAAATAAGGACAATTAGATTTGCAAAACGGATGTTATATTAAATTTTAATCAGCCATACATTAAAACGATGTTCGTGTTTGCTTACTCGTAGATTGTGTTTTCTCAATAAAAAAACATGTGCACAATATGAAATTAAAATAACGTCAAGTCCGCTATAATTTTTATGTTCATGTATGTAGGTTGGAGTGCCGTGCGCACAGCTTGCGTCTTGGATATCTACATGTCCGGCTTTCGGCCTACGATTTGTGAAGCGAGGAAAACATTGCGTCACCCCATCCATCGTGTGACTGTTTTTGTAAAAAACTTCACGTTAACTTTGGTATTGCTAAATAGTATACATACATATCATCACGCCAAGTCCCTAACGGGGTAGGCAGAGAGTATAGAGCGCCAGTTCTCTCTAGACTTACATACCTCTTTTCCGCATTAGAGCTAAATAGTAAGCATGTTGAATTTTCCACCATGTGACAAAAGACCAAATTTCGATTCGAAGCTTCCATTAAATACTTATCAAGAAATTGATAAATGCAAAAACGTCATTCGTTCGGAGACCCAAAGGAAGATTGCCAAATAGTGTTGGTCTGCTGCAGAAAATATATTTGTTCATACTTTGCGCTGGCACAGCTTAGAAATGCAGTGGTGTTTTAGCACCCCTAGGTTACAGACACGGATATAGTACCGACTGGAAGACCGTACGGTCATAGTGTTTTTTAAATCACAGACAATATATAAATACTGTTACTACAAGTTATTCAATGTTACTGTGTAAGTATGCCAACTAGATCAGAGAAAGTCTGAAAATCTAAGCCCTCTAGATGAATGAAGTAACCTCAAATTCTATTAAGCTTTTTCATTTGCTGCGCCATTTGATTCTTAAACAAATCCCTATTGAAAATCTTGAATACTTCATACTTCTGGTGAAAATAAATGGGTATGTAGGCCTTTAAATACGATTTACAAATTATTAAAGACAAATAAAGCTAGAGTCTATTTAATTGTTCTGATCTTTTGAAAGGTGGCAAAGAAGTTGAAAACGATTCCCAGCTAGATATTTACAAATACAGACGCAGACCAGAAAGGAACTCCATATTCGTTAATACGTCCGTTACACTTGAAGCGCCAAATGTACGATTTGAAGTGGACGATGATAATCGGCAAAAAACTTATGCTGTATTGCAAGAAACCAGAACTGAATTCACGAACAGCAGACTTAGATCAGTTTTATTGATATATTCCAACTCTGCTTGGAAAGAATTGGTTCTCAGTGTTTTGTTCATTGAGTATTTTATTGATACCTGGTTATACACATTCTGTATACCAGTAGAACGATCAAGTTGGGCCATCGTTGTATGCATATGCTGTAACTTGGTTTTCATGTTTGATGCTAGCATCGTCGTCGGATTGAAATTCTTCAAACAGTGGAGAAAGACTCTTAACCTTGTAGAGCCGGATACCACGAGAGTTGTCCTGGATATCATATTGGCGGTTCCTTATGCATTTCTCTATGCTATCGATGCAAGGGTAATATCATTCGACTACCATGCCATCGCCCCAATAATGGCTGGCATCCGCGTTTACAGAATTATTGAATACTTTTTTGACAGGTCATCGCAAGCTGGTAGTAACCAATGGACGACTTTTTTGTCTCAATACCTCATATTTTTCATATTGTCTGTCCATACTTGGGCATGTGTGTGGTACCTTTTTTCCTATAAAAGTTTCGATATCAAAAAACTTCGTTCGTCGTGGTCAATGGCGGCGATATATCTTCCTACAGAAACAACATTAGATTGGTATTTAGTTTGTGGATACTGGTCGGTTATGTTTTTAACAACCAATGCATTGGGAGATCTTTATCCTGTGACCACTACCGAAAGGCTCACGGCCATTTTGGCTATACTGTTGGGCTTTCTGCTCACTACAGTTGTGTTTGTTGGTTCTCTAACATCACAATTTATAACAATTACAACTAGGCGTTCGCAATACGTCCGAAAACTGAAGAAGATACAAAATCATTTGAGTTTGATCAAAATGGATTCAGACACCACTAGACGCATTATTAGGTAAGCACTTACATCATAGCTTCTATGGCGTAATTATCAATTTAACTGTTTTGATGACACATTAATGTACACTTTGAACAGATACTACGAAGATCTTTGGTATCAAAAATCAGGCGTGTTAAGGCCAAAGCTACTAAAACTACTCCCATATCCGTTGCAAATGGAAATTTGTTACGACCTCAATGCCGTTCCACTGTATAGTTCTCTGATATTTAGGAAGCTCCCGGAACCGTTCCTCAGAAGATTGTCTTTGAATATGACGCACCAATTTTATCTACCAGGAGACGTCGTTAACAGCCACAATCAAAACAAAAGTATAATGGTAAGGTTATCATAATAAAAAAGCCGTGGTGGCCGAGTGGTTCGAGCAGTTGCCTGCGACGCAAAGGTCGCAAGTTCGAATCCCGACTGTACCAATGAGTTTTTCTGAACTTAAGTACAGTGATTAGTCACACCACGAGCTTTACGGTGAAGGAAAACATCGAGAGGAAACCTGCATACGTCTGAGAAGAAATTCAAAGGCATGTATAGTCGTGCTTGAGTAACGGCGATGGACTCGCCATCTGTCACGTTGGCACCTAATATACCTCTGGCGGAAAGTGGGTGTGTGGGTATTACCTATACACCTCTGCCTACCCCTTCGGGGACCCTTGTGGGAAGGCGTGAGGATATATTATATTATTATTATTATTTATCATAATCTTAAATAATATTATCAATGCGAAAGTGAGTTTGCTTAAGTACCTAATATAAAATAATATTATATTATTTTTTATAGATATGTATTACAAGTGGTGTTTTAGAGTTACTATCAGATGAAGACGATGAAAGCCCAATGATTTCGTTTACAAAAGGCACTTGTTTCGGCGAAATAGCGTTGGTTTACAATATACCGGGTATGTTGGCAAAAGAAATGTTTTTCTTCCTTCCTACAAAAGGGTACCTATAGAGGATAGGTATTGGACGGTTCTCGTGACACTGTTTAATATTTTTTTCTTTTCCACAACGCGGTATAAGGAAGTAGACATAGCGACATTCTATTGTATTCGGAAATATATGTCTGTCGCCGTCCCTAGGATAAAAGAGAGAGATTGAAAAACAAGATATCATTAGAATCTTTGAAATCTTTATTAACATAAATTAGGTCTAGTAAATTTTTTTTTATATGGAGATTTCATATCATTCATAATCATCAATTTCCACAGCAAGATGCACAGTGAAAGCAGCAACCTACGTAGAATGTCAGGTGTTAAAGAAAACAAAATTCATAAAACTAATGGTAACATATCCAGACCTAATTGAAAATATACGCCGTGAAATTCAAGATAGGATTAATAGAAGTAAATTAAGGAAACACTTGCAAGGCAGTACAACAGATTTTTCATTGAATATATTTGCCTCCAAAGACCGCAAAAAGAGTAGCATCAAATGCCTGAAAGATAAGCTGAGATTCATTCAAGGTGGGCAAAATTAATTTATTTATCACTTCTCTACAGATATAATTGTTTAAGCTCGCGAATCAGCAATGCCTTACGACAAAGTTCGAAACCCACAGGGAATGTCCTTAAGTGTGTTGCTGAGCACCTAAGAAATGCTAACCCGGAAGACTAATGGTCTCGCCAAAGATCGCTTAAGTAGGAAAAGGAAAAGTTCCCGATAACTCGCATTACGAGAGACAAATAAATGTAAACAAATTGTCTAATCATTTGATCTTTCAGGCTTAACTGACGAAGACCTTCTAACACAGGAAGACAAACTAGACGAACATTGCTTGGATCTCTACATTTTATCGGAACACGTCAAAAAGAAGACCACTCCGTTCACTTGCATGAATTCTAAATTTCCGTGGATACTAGAATCTGATTGTTACCTCGTCAGATATTGGGAGCTGTATATGCTCTTCATTATGTTTTACATATGTTTTGTTTACCCTTACTACATAGGAATTCTACGTAAATTCCCTGGTGGATTTACATTCTATGCTCAAGTTGTTGTAACAATTTCATTGCTACTAAATCTGTTAATGTGTTCTGTTACCGCAATTAAAACTAAAAAGAGGAATATAAATGACATGTGGAGCATACTCGCGTACAGAATGAATACACTCGGCTTCTACCTAGATATAATTGCTATAATACCTTTCGAATATATAGTGACCATACATACAACGGTGAAATATCATGATAGCTACCGAAATCATTTGTACTATTTATGCAAAGGTGTGAAACTTTGTTTAGTTTGGCGACTTTCCAGTTTTTTCGAGAATTTAGAAAGGAAATTACTACTAAACTCCCTCGTAGTTAAGGTATGTACTTAATATAAAAAGTACCTATATGTATTAAGTTTAACTTTTAGAAATTTAAATCTTCCTAGTAATGTAGGCCCCACATGGGCAAACCTTTTTAAGGGGGCAAACAACATACTGTCCACTTATAAGTAAGCTTTTACGGTAGTCGAGGGTATAACTTGCGTGCAGGCGGCCTGTTTCGAGGATATCACTATATGTATATTACCAGATACATTTAGATAAAATGTAAAATAATGTAAGCCACCAGGCTTCTTAAAGCGCCTTCTTAGGAGTTTGCTATAGGTCGATTGCAGAATATCGAAGGCATAGCCTAAGCTTAATAAATTTATACATTGAAGGTGGTCAAATACTGCGTATACATTTGTCTATTGAGTTACTGGTCGGGTGTAATTTTGTACATGGAATCATGCTTTGTAAGCCGATGCTCTGGAAACTCATGGTTTAAAAAAGCGCTTATATGGCAAGAGAGGATACCCGGTGTGACATCCAGCAGGTAAGTAATGATTAGTTTTGTTTTTTTTCATAGGCGTACAAGTACATAAACGGAGTCGATTCTATATCACGTTACCTTTGAAATACCTATTTTTTTAATATATTTGTCATATAGGTACCTATATGACAAAATTGTATTATACACACTAAAATTGACCTATGTCGCTTCTTGTGTAACAGTGCCAAAAAGGCTGGTAACAAAACTGAAGCCATGAATAAATGTAGGCAAACGGGCATGAGTAAATACCACATAACACAGATTTCACTGGTCTGATCAATGGTCTATCGGTCAAACCCATAACGGGAATTGAGTGCACAAGATCTGCAGATGCAGTAATCGTGGATAGGAGACTAGAGGTCTCACCATGACGTGCTATTGCAATCGTTAATCAAGAATACTTGAACGACAGATGTATGTGCCGCCAATGAATCTGTACCATTCCTAATTAACTCTTGAATATTTATGGCATCGTACGGAACTAGTATAGAACAGCTACAAGGCTACAGGCGCCATAATTTTTATTTAATTACAGGACACAATACCCCCTGGTGACATCGACATATTTTGCTATTGCGGTACTGTTGTCCGTCGGCTATGGAGATCACACGCCCGGTGATCAATATGACATGGGTTTTGTGGCTTTCCTCAGCCTTTACGGTATTCTATTTACGGGCTATTGTATATCCGAATTTTCTGCCGTAGTAACACACTGGTCCAGGTATGAAATTCATAGTTTTACTCACTTATGAAAAAACTTTTTGAAACAAAATGGGTCAGTAAACACCTAATAGTTTATGGGCTTTTAAATATCTTCTTTTCGGTGATCCACAAGGGGCCCGGGTACAAAAGGGATACCCTCAAACAACACTATTTACTGGCGAGTCCATAAAGTTTCTCAAGCTATCTTCAAACTCCTTTTCCTTCAATTCTACATTAACCTCCTTGAATTACTTCTCAAACGTATGTTGGTTTCCTCATGATGTTTCCGTTCACCGTAAAGTTCGTAAGGTACTCCGCGTGATGATATTTGTATGTATGTACTCAAAGCTCGTGGTGTGATAAAGCAGGGAAGTATCAGTAATGAAGTTATGAAAAATTCATTCAACACCAGCTGGAACCTGCAATCTTGATTTTGCAGATGCAGATACAATTTTTTAAATACATTAAACAGTTACCATCTATCCGTAGTCAGGCGATTAAAATACTTTTGAAGCAATATTCATATTTATTTTTATATTTATATTTGTATCTTTTAAGGCGAGACTATTGTTTAAAAGTAGCATAATATATTGCTATGGTTATCCTATTTATTTGCAGAACTAAAACAGCGTTCTTGGAAGTTATCATAACGATTGACAAATTTATGAAAGAAAATAACATGCATCCTGCAATAAAGGCGAGAATTATGTCGTTTTACGAACTGCAGTGGCAATATAATTCGGTAATATTTCGATTTAATATTTATGTCTGACATTTAATACTAATGTTGCGCATCACTCATGCAGTCTAATGCTGGTTTCAGGGGGTTGAGCTTACCGACGAAAATTGGTTGGAGCACACGGTCGTACCAATGGAGCTACGGAAAAAAGTACTTCATCAAGCACGCTTCAAGGCCCTTACTTCGATTCGATTCTTTCAAGTGAAGAATAAGGCTTACATTCAAACTTTAACCGAAAGTTAGCACATACCTTAAATAATTTCATGCTTAAGAAATCTAGTCCATCCTTTGTATTCTTCGCCTTGTTTTATTCAACGTAAGGGACACAGGGAACACTTATTGAAGTCACATATTTAATATAAACTAAAGTTACCACCGTTTCCAAGAAAAAAATACCTGCCAGGAGAAGAAACAGCGAAACAAACTCTCCGGTTTCCGTTTTCAACAATTTGTTCTCCTTTACGTAGGGGTAGAAAAGGTTAAACTTACATATAAACTCTATACAAGAGGAGCAATTCATTGCCATGCATGGCCATCATTAAAATAATCTGATGTTTTATAATAAGCCTTTTGAATAAATTTACTTTTAACGACAGCTTTACTACAAAACTCTACTGGATTTCTTTCTAAAAGCAACCGTAATAAAAGATGGGTCCATTATATAGGATTAATAGTGTGGAAGTAAACATGCACAAACACAAGAAAAATTATTTCCATGTGTATTATTTACATTAGTATTTAATTGACATGAAAATATGCACAAAAAATTATATAAGAACCCTTTCACAGCCGCTCGAGATATTATATTACCTCCAGGCGAGATAGTTTACTACGGGGGAACAATCACTAGAGAACTATACATCATTGAAAGAGGGTACGTCTTGGTGACCTCTAATGAATTAAGGGAGATGAAACAGGAACGAGTAATTGGCCCTGGAAACCACCTTGGCTTACTCGTTTTATTGTATGGAGTTCCTGCTGTCAGCACTGTCATTACTTTGACGCATTGCAAGGTATGCATTGAATAGTTTAAGTCCTATGAGTCATCAACTAATTGCCTAGTACTGGGTATGTAGATTAGGAAGTCCTTAGCTGGCTTTGAACGGCATTAATACACAAAGGGCATATAGAATAAATATCTAGATTGTACCTGTAGTGTAATGATTTATCACATCACAAGTTTTTACATACATCGAAGGTAAGAAAACCTGTGTAGAAATTCAATGTGTTTCGAGCTTGACGCTGACGGACTCACCATCTGGTAGTATCTGGTCTAAAAATCTTACGATATAAGAGGGTACACATCTACCTACCCTTTCAGAGACTCTTATGAGAAGTTATGAGGATATATTTAAAATTGCCTAGTTCAGTATAGATAATAATATTAACGGTGAGCCATATCAACTCGTGGCCTTATATTGTTATTACAATATTTCATACATACATATACATATCATCACGCCAAGTCCCTAACGGGGTAGGCAGAGAGTAGAGAGCGCCAGCTCTCTCTAGACTTATATACTTCTTTCGCTTCGTCCACATTCATCAGTCTCTTCATACACGCTCGTCGGTTTCAAGTACTCTTAACGTTCCCGTCCTTGAGACTCCGATCTATTTGATCTAGGTAGTTGGAACGTGGCCTTACTCTACAATATTTCAATTCGCCCAAAAGTAGACTGCCTACTACTGGTTTCGAAAGCTATATCTACAAATAAATAAAATATATACAAATATACATTCTATACCTACAAATAAATAAAATGGATATTAAAATAAGCGCTTTTTACTAAATGCATATGGATATACACGATACATATACCAAAATATCATTTATTTTTGTTTTTGTCTGCCGATTTTGAGATTAGCCGGAACAAACAGGTTCCGGCTAATCTCTGAAACGGCTGATAAGGAGTAACTTAGGCTACTTCATATTTAAGATATTTCTTTATTTTATTGTATTTATTGGGACAAATAACAGTATGACATGAAGGTATACCAGGTAAAACTATAAAAAAATGGTAAATAATATATAAATAATGGTAAAACGCAATAGAAGTATTTCTTTAAAACGTGTATAGTAGTACACACGTATTAGTAGAAGTATTTAGTATATATACGCGAAATACAGAATTAATAAATTATCGTAAACTCTGCGAACTGATCAATAACTTTTTGTTAAATTCCACGCGGACGAAGTCTCGGGCACAGCTAGTTTCCTTATAAATTTAAAGATTTATTTTTAAAACACCTGCTATACTTGTTGGTAGTTATCATCACGCTTTAAAATGTTTTGTAAGCGATTCTATTTCCCTTGGTGTTTTTATTTGTTTGCTATTTTGAGTAGAAAAATTCTGATACTATAATTTAAAGTATTTTTAGGCCACGTTTTAATCATGTTAGCGGAGAAAATAGAAAGTCCAATATGACTGAATTGGTAAATTCCACTCTGAATTTAATTGCAGCTGATTTGCGTCAGTCACGCATCATACACTTCAGCCCTGAGCCTGTATCCCGACATGAGGGAACACGATGGTCTAATGAGTGCAGAGGAGCTAAATTTTATAGAGATGAAAGCAAAAACACAAAATGCGGACGCATATCTTAAACATTACAATATTTTAACAAAGAAACAACGAGTCAGAATTAATACTTTTCTGGGACAATTTTTTCAAAGTAAGTAAAGCAGTAGGCAAAAGTCTGCAGTAGGTACTTGCTATAATGCTACAAGAATTAACCAAAAAGCGAAACTTTAGAAAAAGCAACATCATTTATAGAACTTGCGTCGGAAGAGCTTACGATGAAGGAAAACATTGAGAGGAAATCTCTATTTTTTTAAGAAGTAATTTAAAGATGTATGTATAGCAGTGCTTGATAAACGGCGATGGACTCACCATCTGTCACATTGACACCTAAATAGAACTCCAGCGAAAAGAGCGTGTGTACATATATACTGCCTACCTCTCCGGGTACCGTTGTGGGAAGGCGTATCTGAAGTAGAAAGGGATTGATACTGCTCGCATTATTATGCTTAGCCCTCTGTATCGAACACATGATCTCAGGTGGTTGCTTGCCCAAGCGCATTAAAATAATTTTGCAAAAGATCGCAATGCAACTTAAATATGGTATTTTTTTTTACAGATTCGTTTATTAACGTGTTTGAGGAATACAAGAAATGTAAAATGAGTTACAGAAACTCTTACAAAGAATTTAATATTTTGAACAATGTTGCGCTATATCTCTTGATGCCGATCATAATAAGACCTGATGGAATATTTCTGAAATGTTGGGCAACTATGCGAGTGGTTACAGCTTTCCTTCTGTGTATACTAGTACCGGTACAGATTGAACATACAAGTTCTCGATACCATATCATTACACTTTCACCTATTATCAAACCTTTACTTTGAGTCGAGCAAATCGAATAAATAAGTATCCTTGCTTGTACATACTTATGTATAAGCATTTGTTTCGTTTACTCCTTCAGCGGTCTATGTGACTAATGCCGACACTTCACTCAAATGCCCATCACTTACTGTCACAGCTCACTTCTTCTTTTTTTTACTGTAGAACCTTCTTGTAATACTTTGCTTCGCCAGATAACCGTATCAATGTCGCCGATGTATGGATCGTCCAATGTGGTACTGGTTGTCCTGGAAAGCATATGCTATATCGACTTGTATTTAATGCTGCACGTCGCATTCTATGGTGACAAAAACCAATTAATCTATCATCCTTACTTGACAGCCAAAAACTATCTCCGGGTGAGTTATTGGACAATTTCTCTGCCAAGACATAGAGGGTATCTTCTTAAAATGTTAGCTTTACTTCAGATTGTAGTAACAGGATCTTGCGAGTATTTTTTCAGGATTTCCCTTAAAAGTTATTAAAACCTCAATATCTGTTTTTTCCGCTCGAAGGATCTACTAGTAGGATATCAATCAATCATTTTATTTGCCAATTTAGGTAATACAAATAAGATGATAGTAAATTATGCTGTCCCTGTACATTGTAACTACATATACCTATAGGGCGTGCAAAGAATACATATAGAATTATATTAATTAAATGTGTGTAATTATTAACTATTTGGGAAACATACAGTATAGGTACATAGTCTGACAAATACATAACAAAGATCAAATACACTAATCAGTAAAGTTTCCACTGTTATATGTTACAGGGGCCATTTCTTGTTGACTTCCTGACTTGCTTTCCTTGGTACGCTGCATGGAAACTGCTCGTGCCTCATCACAACGAAGGCCATAGCCCTGAAGACCACTCCACCAACAGTCACGTGTTCCACTGTACCATGAGAATGATCAGTGTACTGCAGATATGTAAACTCTATTCTGCATTTTGGGCTGAATCCATAAGTGCTTTGAAACGAGTAAATAACCTTAACTCTTATCTATATCTGTTATTACTATATTAAGATATTCTAATTCTTATTATGTTATTAAATTAACCGTGGCCAATCGTCCCTTAAGCAACACATTCATATATATATGGTACTTAAAGAATATGGTCGACAACGCGCGAGTAATACAGGTTGCTTAAACATGTATGCTCTGGTACAATCAGGCAGTTTGGCTACCTTTGTGGATAGTATAAACTAGCTCAGTCTATTCTTAATAATGTCGAGTGCTGATATCAGTAAATTTAAATCTTCAATACTATTATAAATTGACTCATTAATTGCAGGCGTACCTCATGAGCGTCGTCCATTTCTTTCTACTTACGTTGTACTTTTTGAATTTATACACTTCGATACTAATTATGATGACTTGTCGATACGTATTGGCCGCTAACGTGGACGATTTCACGCACAGAATTAAGTTGTTATCGTTAAAAGGTCCTTTTATGAACACACCTTTCAATCCTCAAGGCAATATGATTTGTCAAAGTGGTAAGTTTAAAGAATGTCTATCAACCAACTGCCTAACTTGTGGGTTGATACGAATAGATTCCATGTATACAGAAACCTAGGCTTACATCACTTTGTCTAGATTCGGGGTTCAAATCTCAATTATCACTATAAGGAAACGAACATTAGACCAACCGTTCATCTTATTTAGATAGATTTCTTGTTTCTAATTTGGATAGGGTCGCTGGTCCCTTAGAGGGTTACTTGGTAAAAACTTAATATACCTACCTAATATGAAAAAAAATTAAACCAATCAGTTCTCAAATTTAGTTATTAGGTAACGGACGAAATCGCAGCAGCTAGCATTAATTTATTGAATCACTAACCGACTTGGTTTCTCCCTTATATCATTCTTCAGCTTCAGTTTCAGCAGGTTATCTAGTTTGTCCATTGTCTGTAGTAATTTTCAGGTTCATGGATAGATGGAGCAAAAATTTTAAGGGACCAGTATCTATCCCCAACTAAAGTGTATTTATTGGCGTATTACTGGTCTGCGACGAACTTCAGTGGCGCTGGGTTCGGCGATATAACTGCGCAAGATACCACTACTATGATATTATCTATGTGTAATAGTATCCATGGAGTTTTATTTTTTGGGTAAGTGACAACATTATGAATTTATCTTCTAAGAATAAACATGTGCACATGCAGACAGTAGTTGTGGTTACCAGTAATTAGGTGGACACTTACGTATGTTTTATTATGTCATGTTCTTAATTTAAGGTGTTCTCACATGTACGTGAACGAAATAAATAAGTAGTTCCTGAGATTCGCATTCGTTAGATGAGAATCGAGATCAAACAAACAAACCCTGCCTCTTCATAATATTAGAATAAATTTACATTTCTTGCTCACCTTAGCCAATGCATGTACATCATGTCCATTATTCGTACCTCAATTTTAGAGTTTATTTTGTAGAGTATTAAATGATTTATACTTTACAGAGCTAATCTTGTGTAATTACAACCAGTAGGTACACCATGTATCACTAAATCTCGGAGTTAAGTTGCAAGGTCCCAACGAGGTCACCTTCTCTAACAGAGCCCTGACCTATTTTTACATCTGTCATATGACCATTTCATTATTGTATGTTTTAACGTATTTGGGAATATATGATGACATGAGTTCGTACCTAATATTTACCAGACTATATCCTACGTTTTCAGATACGTATATGCAAGAATAGCCTCATTAAAAGCCATGGCTGATCAAGTTGTAACAAAATTCCAAGAAAATGTGAAACATTTAGAACTATTCTTAAGCAGAGAAAAGGTGCCATTTCAACTTAAGAGGACAGTATTAGCGTATTGGAAATACCAATGGAAAAGAACTGGTGGTTGGTCGGTAAGAAACAACAACGCATTCTTAATTGTTTTATACATCTGGTTTGAACAATGAATCTGATAAAATTAATTAAAAAAAAATGCCATCCCATGTTCCTAACTTATACATGGAGGTGCACACCAGTGGAGACACCGGTGCTGCTCATCCAGAGTAACTTAGCCGCTGCAAGTATAAATAATCTGTGCCAAGACAAGCCAATGCTTGTCACGGCACTGATAATTTTTTTTTGTATTGTATCTCGTAGCGTGAGTTCCGGGAACTTTTGCTACTTAACCAGTCAATGGCGAGACCTAGGCCTCCAGCCAGGAACCACTGTGTCCAAAATCTCAGTATCTTTTAGAGATCTTGGTAACCGAGAGCTCTGATGTTGTTATGAGGTCGTGGTTCTCGGTCTCGGAGAAACGGACAGCAGCAAAGTACTTTGCTAAGAGAAGCCATTTGGCAATGCAATGGCATGTTTTCTTGGCACGCTGCTGCCCGATGCCGATTTGAATCAAATATTTTATACGTAGTTTGACCACCGCATCCTGTATAATAATATGTTTATTGTTGTCATTCAGCACCAAACCATCCTGGGCAAACTGCATGCAAATCTAAACGAAGACGCAGTACTATACATGTATGAGAAAACTTTGAGAGAGATACCACTATTTGAAGATGTTGAGTACTCTTTCTTCAGAGCATTTGCGAAGAAACTAAAGGAACAATATTTCCAGAAGGGCTATATGATCATGAGATCCAACGAAGTTATTAATTATATGTATATCATATATCGAGGAAAGGTAGTTATTTCTGTTAATCGGATGAATTTTACTCAATTTATTTAGCCCAATGTTTATTCCAACATACGGTAGATCTTCTTACCTTGGAGTCCACAAAATGTGAAATAAACCTACTTGAGACATTGACTTTAAATGTTGAATAAAACTAAATTTTCTCGACGTACTTCAATCTTAGCATTATTATACAGGTGGATGTAATGTCAGAAGTAAATGAAGTCGAAGCGTGCATGGGTCCAGGCGGAATATTCGGCAACATAAGAGGAGCATCTAAGTATCTTACCATGACAAATGTAGTCGCGTCTAGGAACTTGGACGTTCTAAGCATTCCGGGTCACGAATTTTATGCACTTTTGAAGGTATGTAGAATCATAAGAATCCAGTTTTCATTTAATATTGGTCACGTTAATATAAAATTTTCATGAAAACCCTACAGAGTTACCCGACAGTTTTGAGAAAAGTAAAACATTCTGTTAGCACTACAACAAAGGACTACGTTTTGCCGACAATGGCTTCTGTTAGAAATAGTCTGGAAGTAAGTTCCGTTATTATTTATTGTCATCATTATCAGTCCTATTACTAGGTACTAGTAGTTATACCTAGTAGTGGCATGAAAGAGATGAATAGAGCAAAGCTAAAAATAAATAAAATTGAAAACTAACAAAAATCTTAAATACAATTTCAGAACATAGACTTATTTCCTTTAACATATGAACCTGGCGATGACGACGAAGACGATGATTTGAAAATAAGTCAAACAACTGAGGTAAAGGCTTTAATTTTTTTTTATTGTCTCCTCTCGACTCCCCAAACGACGCTACACTTATAGTAGTAGACGATTTGAAATAATGATAAGAATGTTAAAAATCGGATGATACGATTATAAAGATTTAAAAAGAGATCTCATACCGAGTATCTCATGATCTTCTCAACAATATAACTTCGGTACAGGATTGCACAAAATCCATAAGTGCCATTATAACCTTATGAAAGCCTAAGTTCAATTATTGAATTTATTTTTAATATCAACTCAATTTTTACTTGGTATTGAAAGTTCTGACCGTGTTGAATGCCTTTTTAGAGCCCCGAGAAGAGTATCGCATCTCATGGCTCAAGATCCATCACATCTGCAGGGAATGCGGATTACATTCCAACAACTTTATTACTATTCAAGCCGCATAGGTGAGACTTCTCATTTAGCGAGCCTTAACACATTAAAACTGAGCTAACGTTTTTCAGCCATGTTAGTCCATAAATTCTAGATCAGGTTCCAATCTCTGTTGTCTATACCCGTGAGTTTTCTGATCTTAAATAGTTAAGAAAACATCGTGCAGGAACTGGTATAAGGCAATTCAAAGACGAACGAGTAAGCCGTGACTCAAAGTCTGCGATTGACACACCATCCATCTCCATACATGTTACAGGCAAATGACTTTTCACCTCTGACCACCAACCAGTTCAGACTTCGGACTCTTGGTAGAAGACGCTCAGCTGGCATTTATTTATTTATAATAGGAACATAATATGAACAGTTTAAGTTCAAAATAGTCGCCTTAATGCCTGCAGCAGTTCTAAAATGTATCGCAGACATTAACGCGTCCCCGTACCTATTTCTATAAGTATTTCACTATTTCAGGTGGTTCCGAAGTAGTATTATTCCAGAGAGCGCTTTGGTGATCTTTATGGGTAAGATAATTCACCATCATACTGACATTATAAATGTGAAAATTTGTGAAGATTTTTGTTATTTAATCACGTCAGAACGGCTCAATTGATTTGAATGAAATTTAACAGATATAGATTATCAGCTGCAAAAAAACATATGATATGAGGCCTCCCTATATAATTCGTTATTAGCGATACATGAATATTTTTTTGTTTCAGAATATCTTATCCTCTTCGTCGCATACATAGACTTCATGCTTCTAGTTTATCAAATGGCGTTTCAGTCAGTGCCTTACTTTTTCTATGTGTGCGTTGTATTTGACTCCATATTCATGTTCAAAGTCTTCCTCGACATACATTGTGGGTATATGAACCGATACGGGGATTATGTTTTGCAGCCAAAGAAAGTTAGGCAAATGTGAGTATCTCACGTCATATTTTTACATGATTTATATACTACTAAATGTGCCCGCGATTGAGGCTACGTTAAATTCGATTATACAGTGAAAATGCCATTAAAATGGGTCCCGCCGTTTCAAAGAATAACAGGAACAAACAGACTGACAGTATTGTATGAATGACGTAAAGCATTATTATTATACGTAGCTGGGCTCTGGTCGGCGTCTCTGATGCAGTCCCTTCCATTAGCTTCTGTCCTGCGCAACCTCTTTGACCTCCCTATACGCCATGATGAGATAACAACAATATAACAAATAAATAAACTGTATATTAAACTCTTTATAGGATGGAACTTATCGACTTGTATTTTCTAGGTATTTCTCTAAGGTATTCCTCCGGAGGCGTGATTTCTTAGCAAATCTACCTTTTTGCTACATAGCATTCGCCGCTTCAGCTTTACAGCCACAAGTCAAATTAGCATTATTCAGTTATCTAAGGACACCGCAACTAGTCAGGATCTCATATCTATTCACATATCAATCTCACAGACAGAGTAACATTGGATCAGCGAATTTACTTATTAAACTGACGTAAGATTATGTGCATAATATTTTTATCTTCGTGTCTATGTATCACAACTACTTTTTATATTTAATTGCTAGCAATATTTCAACTCTGTCCCAGTCTCTCATGCAACTTTACGTACGCATTTGAATTGCATATCAGAACCGCTCACTTGCTACAAGACCAACAGTCATCCAGTCATTCAATTCTTTTGATAAAACACCAAAAAGGCAGTTACTTTATTTGTTCGACACTTGAAGTATTAAATGGGTGATTTTCTTTTATTGATAATACCTGGGACAATTCCACACAAATTGACCAAGTCCCAAATTAAGCAAAGCTTGTGTTATGGTAACAAGACAACGATATATTTACTATAAAATAGTTGATATTATAGATAGATATATACTTAAATACATAGGACATCCAAGACTAAGGTACAAATATTCGTGTTCATCACACCAATATCTGCCCATAGCGGGATTCGAACCCGCGACCTCTCGCAAGTTCTCTAGACCAGACGGTCGTCTGGTTATGCGATGCGGAATAAAACAGAGATAATCTATACTAAAGCCCCCCCTTTTATTCAAACGTCAAGATTAGTCTACTATTTTATTATTACGAAAATTGGTGTGTATGTTTTACTTAATATTATGTTTGATACAAATTCCGAGTGATATCATAAACGCCTAGATGACATTAGATATCGATGTATTATCATATACATATTTTTGCAGTACAATTGGTATTTGGGCATCAATAATGTCTCATGTCAACGCGTGTCTGTTCTTCAAGCTATCCTGCCTCACGCCAGTACAGTGCACTTCGGCCAATTGGATGTCTAAAGATCAGCTCAACTTGCGAGCACAATATGCACAGGTGACGATAACTACATTCACGCAGTAACTTTTCCTAGATCTGGCAAAAACCAGTCAGATATAGGACTCACAACAGTTGTGCAAAAGGAGCCCTCTTGTTACTAGAGGGCTTCTTAAAATGATACTTAAATGTCTATGGTTTGATCTTATTTGCAGGAGAATTATTTCTCGCTATACATAGCGGCCCTATGGTACATGATAAATTTATTAACTATAACTGGAACTGGGGACGTTTCATCCCAAAATAAATTCGAAGTCGTGGAGACTACTGTGATAATTATCGTCATCAAATTTTGTACAGGTAATAATAATAGCTCACTACGCATTGCCGAATGTTTATATTTCTTTGATTCATTAACATAAACGGCGATACACATTACATTCATATCCAAATCTGTCAACCAGAGACTTGAATTTGGAATGTATAAAATGTAATCTGGTTATTTGAATAGTAACTTATAATTTCTCACGCATTTCAACAAGGGTCCCCGAAGGTACAGGGAGAAGTTTGTAGTACCTATACACCCACTTTTACAATACAATAAGTTGGTAAGGCGACTCTAGTCTAAGTCTATGGAATACGCACAGGTCTTCTAATCTCGGAAATGTCGGCTTTGATATCGGCACATTCATCGTCTCGTATCGACTACGATTACCGGATCAACGAGCTCAGAGACGGACTCAGGGACATGGATTTAAGCGACCACCAGATGGCCAAAATGTGGGACTACGTGAGAGAGCTGTGGAACAGACAACAGGGGCGTCAGGTGAGGAGCGAAATATATTTCGGGCCCGCGGTTTCGCCCTCTTCAAATATTACTTTCCATTCCCTTGGGTAATAGGATAATTCTTTGGAAAACATTTAACTTGGATCGATTTTACACTGGATGACAAAATGTTGTAACATTTGAACTGATATTTTAATGCAGCTAATTTAAAAGTCGTATTTTAAGATATGTAACATTATTATTCTGAACAGATTTCATAATATCATTGTTTTTTAAATTGTATAAATTGAAATACCTACCTACGGAAACATTCGCATGTCAATATTATGTGGCTAAGCGCGCGATTCAATCACTATGTACATTTAAACATCACATTATGTAACTTACCCTGTTTGGCGAACTAATTATTTCGTTTCATTTAAAAAAAGGTTTACAATTCGACAAGTGCCAACTGTGCCTCGCTTTTACAAAATTTAAGTTATTTTTTTTCAGAACTACATAAATATCTATCTCTACGCCAAATATCATCAAACTGCGTTCACCCGTGCTGGTGTGAATGAGCAACATACATCTTCACAAACTTTGGCATTTATAATATTACTAGCTGTGCCCGCGACTTCGTCGGCGTGGACGGCTTTTTTATCTTTCATAATTTTTTTTTTCAATAAAGAGAATCCTATGTTACTTCTTATACCTCCAAGAATATGTGTACAAAGTTTTATGATGATCGGCTAAGTAGTTTTTACGTGAAAGCGTAACAAACAAACTTACATTCACATTTATAATATTATTAAGGATTATTGTTATATTAGTACGGTATCACAACTACTCACACACATACCTATAATCATAAAGATTGGAATTTCTAAACGATTCTAACTGTTTTAAGATGCCAAAACTAATCTACAAACTACCATTCCGCCTTCGCTGCCAAGTAATGCAGGCTGTGTATGGAAGTCACATTCAAGAGTCAATAATATTCAATAAGACAGATGACGATTTCAGAAGAATGCTAGTGATGTGGATGAAGCATTGTGTTTTCTTCCCTGGCAACTATATCGTACAGTGTGGCGACTCTGATCAGTGTATTTATTTTATACATAGAGGACAGGTAAAACTACTGAAAATGTAGTTTTTTTCAGCAAATATTTTCATGGGACAAAAGAAAAGTACAATCCCTACGATTGCGGTATTTTATTAATGTTTCGTTTTATAGCCTTAACTAACTGCTCAAACCGGTTGAAGATATAAATAGCCTTTTGAATCGATTAATCTGGTCTACACCAAAAATTAATAATAAGAAATAGATTCCAAAAAATTTTTATAAAATATTTTTTTCTGTATATTATGTATAGGCAACAATGTCGTACGTTTTTGATAACGAAATAGATATAAGAATAGTAAGGTTATTCGTTAAAATAAATTGACATTATTGCTACATTATTATATCAAATTAATGCATGTTTTTTGATACTACGACAAATCACATAATATATAATTAGTACAGTATAGTATATTATATTAGTATAGTATAGTATAATATATAATCAGTACAGTGATTAGTCACACCACGAGCTTTACGGTGAAGGAAAACATCGAGAGGAAACCTGCATACGTCTGAGAAGAATTTCAAAGGCGTATGTAGGTATAGTCGTGCTTGAGTAACG
>JACCPG010000797.1:40494-68261 GCA_016069955.1 Drepana arcuata | reverse complement strand
AATTATATTTCTGTACTATACGTATTTTTGGTCTAACCCATCAGGATGCAACCTTAGCTGTTGTTAGCCTTGTAGGTACATCCCATTACTGGGCAAAGGCCTCCCCTCCATGATTTACAAGTGTTTCTGTCCAATGCTAGTTTTGGCCAGTCAACTGATGTGCTGTCCAGGTCTTTTCGCCATCTCCTTCGTGGTCCCCTAAGTGTTTGTGTACATATATACTATGTGAAAAATGTATTAACATTTATTTACAGTATATTTTACTATACTTATATATGCTGCAGTATCGATTAGTATTTTACATATGCAACTGAAAGTCCAATATCTATGTCATGAAAATATCTTTAAATTTACATAATGAAAAAAGCAATGAATTGATTGCACCGATATTTTTACACGTAAACGTCAAATATAAAAAATAAAACTATCGAATAGAATCTGTTTGAATTTTGTTGTGTAATAGGGATATTATTTAACAATGTTTGCCAAGAACAGGATCATTGTATTAAGATCCCTTACAAGGTCATTCAGCGAGGTTGGCAATCAGACTTCGTCGTCAACCTCGGCTCCACTAAAATCCCCGAAGACGAATGTTAGTGTACCAGGTCTTAGCAGCGCTGTTATACACCCAGCCAGCGCGCCGGTGGGACCCGGCGTTGACCCAAAAAAATCAGGAGCCTATAAAGTTCCCGAATACTTCTGTTACGACAACATGAGCTTTTTCGAAGCAGAAATTGAAATGTCCAAATTTCGATTGCCTCAACCATCTGCCCTGAAGAAGTAAACAACTGTAATAAATGAATTAAAGCCTTAGATTTGGTGAACCTACTTTTAAAATAAATTATGATAGATGTGTTAACCTGTTAGCTGTTTGTTTTATTGAGTTACCTTTAATACAGTGACATGGTCTTCATAGAAATAATGTCCTACCAATCATATTGACTGTTAGTTTTACGTTTGGCCAGGCAAATAGGTGAACTATAATGTACACGTCTACGAAATGGCATATTTGGATGAACAGAAGTGAAGGAGAGGAGGCCATCATAGCCAGCAGTGTGTTAAAAGACCCTGATAATTATGTAGTAGTACTGTTGTTATTTGAATGAATCATATTTAATGATAAGGTTTATTAATACTGTTATGCCACTAGAGGTTGGTAAGTCTGGAGGGGACTGCTGCTCTGCCCTGTGGGGATTCAGCAGACAATATATATATTTGTAATGCTAAACCTATCCTATCACTTAAACTTAATTGGCAAATCTTTTATATGAATACCCTCATGCCTTCCCATAAGGGTCCCCAGGGTAGGCAGAGGTGTATAGGTAGTACCCACACACAGACCCCTCATTCCCATTGGGTACTTTGGACAAGAGCCCAGGGCCCTGCGATCGATAGGGGTCCCCTCAGATCAAATAAAAAGTCCCTAGTTCCTGTTAGATCACCAAACAATAACCAATATTTATTAGCAAAAACTGTATATATTTCTAGTGTTCTGTCAAAGTCATAGGGGCCCCACTATGCCCCCAATAGGCTAAAGACGGCCCTGCCCACACACCCACATTCCACCAGGTTATAGGTTGGAACTTTCAAGTGTTAAATGTCTTTGGTTGGAACCCTGGCAGTCAATACATCATTTGTTCTTTACTTAAAGAGTGACCATTAAATTAGAAGTCCTTATACAGTTAATATAAGGGCCAAGACACATGGAATTCATGGGGAGTGGCCTTAGCCTGACAGTGCCATGTACCACACTAACAATAATAAACTAGTCTTTGGTTTGGGAATAGAATAAAACATTGATAATATTTTCAAATCTTTCTTTACCATCGTTGGATTTCCATACATACTATCATCCTACAACTAAATAACGTAAAATGCAACATACATAATGAATTGAAATACATAGTAGTTTTGCTTTTATACAATTACTCACAAAAATGCACTAAATAGCAACTGAAGCAGCTCCAGCAATAATAACTGCAACTTCATCATCAGCAAGAGTGGCCGCTGGCTCCATGCCTTTTGCGCACGCACTCTCAGCCTCGTGTTACTTCTTCTTAGTCAGCTTCTCGGACAAGTCGTCAAAGGTGGGGTCTTGCAAGTTGATCATCAAGCTGTTGCCAGGCAGGAATACACGGTTTTGTGACTGGGCAATCATACGGGAAATGCTCTGCGCTGCACGAATTTTACGTAGCTTCAGGTAACCAGGATTCATGCCCATGGCTTTACCCAACATCTCTGCAGCCTCAGCCTCTCCCTCAGCTTGCACAATTTTTTGTTGACGCTCTTGTTTAGCCCTTTCAACTACAAATGCTGCACGCTGAGCCTCCTGCTGGGCTACTTGCTTAGCTTCAACTGCTGCTGTGTATTCCTTGCCAAAACTCAATTCTGTGAGGGAGACATCATCTAAAATAATGTTAAAGTCAGCAGCACGCTCAACCAGTTCTCGTCTGATCAGCAAAGATACCTGCTGGCGCTGTGTGATCAGTTGAGACGCATTGAATTTTGCAACTACTGATTTCAGCACCTCATTGCAAATGGATGGCAGCACTTTTTCATCGTAATCAGTTCCAAGCTGTCTGTACATAATGGAGAGGTTAGCGGCGTCGGGACGAGACAGCACCCTCAAGGAAATATTCACCATCTGCAAGTCCTTAGAGCCCGTGGGCGAAGAGATTTTTCTGGGTCGCGACCTAATGTCGTAAATAATTGGATACTGGAACCAAGGTATGCGAAAGTGCATACCTTCACTGAAGACAAATTGCTGCACACCTCCTATTCGATTAAACATTATGGCTCGGTGACCACCTTCGACGGTAAACAAAGATTGGGATATGCCATATACCGCAGCACCAGCAACCGCAGCCAATTTCAAGCCGATGCCGAGACCAGGTGGACCACCCTTGGCGAATTTACCCGCCATGTCATTCAACTTACTTTGTGCCATTGTTGTAACTTATTACAAATCGAAATGTAATAAATCAGAATTTTGTGAACTATTACCAATTTCGATATTAATTTAACCTAAAATCTGAAGAAATTGTGCAATCGCCAATATCCTCTACTCAGGCCTCCACAGATTATAGACTATAGGGTTTGATTGAGTGCACAGATTGAGCATCATTTTTTGAGTTTATACAATAGATCATTAAGGGCATTATTAATACTTACGCTTGGCTATTTCTTTCCTCAAATCTTCGATTTGGTCTATAATTTCTTGCAAAACGCTGCCAGTATTATTATTTAACGTATTATATTGAGTTATAAGTATTGTAAACTTTTATCTAAATATCAAAGACGATATTTAGATAAAAGTTAACAATACTTATAACTCAATTTGTAGAAAGACATAGGAACGTATAGATAACGGTATGGAACGAAGAGCCTGTAAGTTTAATCTCAAACTATATATAGCTATAAAAAACATTCAAACTTTAAAAATCAATCTTAATATCGTATAAACTATTGTCTTTTGCAACGAGCTAGATCCAAAGAGAAAAGTAATATAGACTGGCTTGATCTTAGCTACCAGCTACCTAATTAGCTTATATTAACACATAGATTGTAAATTAATTCCCGCATGAAAGATTTGGAACCAAGCTTCTCTTTGTAATAATCAGGTGTTACAGCTTGTTTTTGTATTTGTTGTACTCTTTTCAGATTATATATTTTTCTTAATTTTTTGAAGATTCCTGCAGGGTCAGCAACGGGCGAGTAATATCCTTGGTGTTGCGTCCAAAGGCGGCGGTGACCATCAGTCGGACCGTATACATGGCCACCCATGTGGAAAAAAAATAAGTTGCAAATTAAATAGTGGATACGTAATATATTTTATTATGTGCTAAAAGTTAGTAAAAAATTACTGTTATCTATGGATGGAGCATAGTAAAACCAAAATTTACAAACGTCAGCTTCATTTGTAGCCATTCATTTCATTTATTTGAAGAATAATCGAGTATTTGTAAACTCGCAGTTTATTTTTAATTATAACCCTATTTGGATCCTTTAAATTTCACTCACCTGTACTGTAAATAAGCCCTTTTTGTTCCTTAAGAATAGTTTGTTGGGACTCAATCATGGATTCTTGTCTCGGAGTTGAACAAGATTTGGACAAAGCCCTATCGAAATTTAATACGTTAAATAATAATACTGGCAGCGTTTTGCAAGAAATTATAGACCAAGTCGAAGATTTGAGGAAAGAAATAGCCAAGCGTAAGTATTAATGCCCTTAATGATCTGTTCATTTTATCCTTCAAGTAACATGTCATGGCTATGAGAAACTAATTTAAATCAACTGTACTTTCTGTGGATCTTGTTATACCTATTTTGCTCTTCATTAAATTGGCATTTTGTATGTAGATTTGAAAAACGTAGTGTAGGGCGTCCTGAGGCTCGGTGGACGGACGACCTTAAGAGGGTCCCTGGCAGCGGATCGATGAGAAGGGCCGGAGACAGAGTGTGGTGGCGCGCCATGGAAGAGGCCTATGTCCAGCAGTGGACTGCTGTAGGCTGATGTTGATGATGATGATGATGTAGATTTATTGTACATAATGGAAGGGAAGATGAAGTAGAAGAAAACATAGCCATTGTTATTTGCCTTTAGGGCTCATTTCCATTCGACTGAAAGTCCCTTACAGGCAGATTTAGTTCCTATAAGCTCTTAATATAATGAAGTCCTCAATTTGGAAGATTTTTGGGAAATTACAGTGGCAGTATACACTTATTGCAAAAATTTTCAGATCCAGAGAACACACCTCTGTCGCAGACACAAGCTATGGTTGTCAGTGACTTGGCAGCCTCGGTCAAGCAAAGTGTTTTCCAGATGTCTACAGGTAATTCAATATTATGACACTTCATACAGTTATGTGTCAACTAGTAGTGCCCTACAGTTTCACCTGCTTAAAATTTAATGTAATGGTTGTTTTTTCTGGATTAAAACATATACTGTATAAATCCAGCTAATATATAATAGATTATTATATCCTCCTCCTCGCATCGTTTTCCTCATTACTGAGGGTTGTGACTCCCCCACTGCATCAGTTTCTCCCGCACGATTTCCCTCCATTTGCTGCGAACCTTAGCTTCATGAAGGGCACCGTGGAAGTTGATGTCTAGAGAAGATCGTATTTGGTCCAACCATCTCGTGGGACTGCATCCTCTAGGACGCTTGCTATCTACCTTGCCTGTCACCAGATTCAGATGTCAGATTATTATATATATCTGTGTAAAATCTCGTCCAATTCTGGTTAGCAGTTTTTGTCTAAAAGAGGAACAACATCCTCACAAACATTTAGCATCTTCATATTTGATATATACTTATGCCTTTTAATCTACAATTGCATTGTTCAGAACATAGAGAGCTGCATGCAACCGTGTCTCGAGTGGGCAAGTCCATCGACCGGCACTTTGTAACGGACTATGCAGCAGTGGCACCTAAAGCAGAGTCTTTCTGCTCGGACACCAACCGCCCCATCATGGAGCAAGCTATTGCACAGCATCTATATAGACAGGTACTTCATATCTTTTTATATATACATACATATCATCATGCCATGTTTGGGATGAAGTCAGACAGGGACTAAGCAAAGCCTAGAAAATTATATGATGGGCCGTATATATTATTTACAGTCAGATAGTGTCAGTGCGTGCCCCCAAATGTGCCAAAACCTTAGCATATATTACTCTTATTATGTGACTAGTCTTCCACTGCGAGTCCCTCACAGGTAGGCAGAGAGAAAAGAGTGCCTGTTTTCACTAGACTTGGAGACTCCTTTCTTACTTCTACAACATCTTCATTACTAGAGATTAGTCACACTACGAGCTATATGGTGAAGGAAAACATCAAGAGAAAACCTGCATATGTATGAGAAGACAGGGTAACTTACTTAGAGTAGTTTTCACTGGAAATATATTAGGTGTTTAGTTTGGCCCACGGACCATCCCACATACAATATTCACATCCCGGCAAATCTAATTTCAGTCCCATTTAAATCTATCCCCTTCCAGATGAGCCCGAATAAACAGACAGATGGACACAAAATGTGTATTCACTTAATTTTGTTATCTCTACCTTATGTTTTATTCATTAGTATAGATATCATATGAACTTTATTGCTATTGACATAGGAAAAAGAATGTTCAGTGTCGTACGAATGTGTAATGATTGGGGGTTTAGGGCTTGGAGGAGGTGGGCGACACGCTGGTGGCGGAGGCGCAGATCTCGGGCGTGGAGCGCACGTGCTCGTTCGCGGCGCTGCAGCGCTGCGCGGCCGCGCTGGCCGAGGGCGAGCCCGCGCCCGCTCTGCAGTGGGCCGCCGCGCGCTCGCACGCACTGCAGCACTCGCCGCTGCCCTTCACGCTGCACCGCATGCAGGCGCTCAAGGTAGCTGCACACGTACACTGCACCTCTACACTCAATACAACTACACTGTCTACACTTTATCCTTGCCCTACATCAAATATAACAACCCCCCCCTCTCCAAGAAGCTCATTATTGGAAACCTTATTTATCGCCTAAAAATTGTGTTATTTGCTACGGATTTGTATAAGGTGGAGGTACTGCCCCCGGACCAGTATGTATTTTGAATCACTGTCACACTTGTGTTGTAAATTTTGACGTGAGCTGACTACCTGAGCGTTTACGACGTAATGTACTGTGGTCACTTACTAGTCCAGTGTTGTATTTTGAATCGCTTAGGTAATGTTGTGGTCGCTTTCGAGTACAATGTTGTATGTGTATGTGTGTGTGTGTGCATCAGCTGGGGCGCGAGCAAGGCGCGCGCGCGGCCATCGAGTACGCGCGCGCGCAGTTCCCGGCGCACGCGGCGCGCCACGAGCGGCAGCTGCAGGCGGCCGTGTGCGCGCTGGCCTGGTGCTCGCCGCGCGCGCAGCCCCCACCCGCCATCTACGCGCACCTGCTCGACCCCAAGGCGCTAGGTACGCACCCACTCCACCCACCATGGACACCCCGCCACCTAGCGCGTATTTGCTTCGTTGCAATGACAATGGGTAGTGTGCCACTTTTTAGGTACGATACGAGGTATCGTTTTGTAAAGTTATTTATTCCATAGGTGTGCCCACCTGGTCAACATTGATTTAAAGGTTTTTTATTACTTTTTTTACTGGAATTATATGCTTTGTGTTAATACGGCAAAAAATTCGTCTCTGTTGCAAATTTAAAGCAATTCCTTTCTGTTGTTTTTGCGTGCAAGAGGAACAAACATCGACACAAACTTTGGCGTGTATAGTATGAGTACTACTCATTGAGTAGGGTTAAGGTCCGTCAGCGTCCGCGAGCGCTTCACTGGAGGCCGCGAACGGGTGGCAGAAGCGTTGGAAGACCGCTAGCCAGATGGTCGGACGACATTAAAACGACGGCAGGGCCGACCTGGAGTAGGATCGCCGCATCAAGACCAGCTTGGAAATCCATGCAAGAGGCATATGTCCAGCAGTGGACGCATATATGCTTTGAAGAAGAAGAAGAAGGTCCGTCGACATGTAATACATGTGTGGTGCAGGCGCGGAGGCGGCGGAGCTGTTCATCCGCGAGGCGTGTGCGCTGCTGCGGCTGGCGCCGCTGTCGCCGCTGGCGGGCGCCGTGCTGGCGGGCGCGCGCGTGCTGCCCGCGCTACACGACATCCGCGCCAAGATGACGCACCCGCACGTCATCGCCGCCTGGTCCGACGACGAGCTGCCCTTCGAGGTACGCACGTCACACGTGCCTCGCAATGAGGACGTGCCTCGAATCCCGACTGTACCAATGAGTTTTTCTAAGTACAGTGATTAGTCACACCACGAGCTTTATGGTGAAGGAAAACATCGTGAGGAAACCTGCATACGTCTGAGTAGCAATTCAAAGGCGTATGTATAGTTGTGCTTGAGTAACGGCGATGGACTCGCCATCTGTCATGTTGGCACCTAATATACCTCTGGCGGAAAGTGGGTGTGTGGGTGCTACGTATACAGCTCTGCATACCCCTTAAGGGAAGGCGTGAGAAAAATATTATAATTTTTTGGTAAGTGGTTGCGCCTGATGGTAAGCGTTTATCGCCGCCTATGGACGCTTCCAACGTCGGCATTGCTCGCGCGCTGCCAACAGGAATTCTTCAATTAAAAAAATTATGTGAACGTATGGTATACACATTTCTGGACCAGTAACCCTGTTAAGTGTTTTTTACTACTCCAGGTGGACCTAGGCGAGGACGGCGGCGGCTACCACTCGGTGTTCGCGTGCCCCATACTGAGGCAGCAGGCCTCTGAGCAGAACCCGCCCATGAGGCTGCTCTGCGGACACGTCATCTCTCGCGACGCACTCAACAAACTTGCTATGGGATCCAAGTACGGAATTATTTTGCATACCAACCTTATATATTTAAGTGATTACCATTCAAGATCCCCCTTGAATACAGTATATAGTTTCCATGTATATTTGTATACCAGCTTATGCCCGCGGCTTCGGCCGCGTGGAGCTAAAAAAATTGCTTATGTATTTTCCTGCTAGAATCGGTTCAGCCGCTATGCCGTGAAAGAGCATCATACTTTATAATACTAGAACTTATAATTTTCCAGGATTAAAAAGTAGCGTATGTCCTATTCCTAGGTATAAGCTATCACCATTTCTACTTTCAGCCAATTCGGTTCAGCCGTTTGGCCGTGAAAGAATTGCAAACATCCAAACTTACAAAATTTCACATTTTATAATATTAGTAAGAAGTAAGACGTACGTTATAAAATAATAATATATCCTCACGCCTTCCCACAAGGGTCCCCGAAGGAGTAGGCAGAGGTGTATAGGTAATACCCACACACCTACTTTCCGCCAGAGGTATATTAGGTGCCAACGTACGTTATACATTTCTGTTTATATTCCAGATTGAAATGCCCCTACTGTCCCATGGAGCAGTCGCCAACTGAAGCGAGGCAGATATACTTTTCATGAATGACACCAGTTATGATATCTACAATAGGTTATATACATTATAATGTTTTGGAACGGTAGCGTGCGGTGGGTGCCACGAACGTTCGGATTTGACAACAGACTTTTAAAATGTTTCGTCTCCCCGAAGTTTGGAGACACAGGAAAAATACCCGAACTTAATAAATGACGGCCAACGAATTAGTTGTACTTCTGTACATAGCATAGCTGTCGCCGTGGTAGACAGGTGAATGTGGCAACACAGGCCGCGTAGACTTAAAAACATACATTTATTTTTCATTATGGCATCAGAACAGAGTTGAATGGCATTCGCGAAGTATGACTAACCAGCTAACTTGCTCTGTGCAACATTATATATTCATAAAAAAAGTTTCTTTAATATAAGAGTTTTGTTTCTAAATAGTATTTTATGGCGACCCCGGTTGATGGTGGCAGCAGTAAGCGGAATGAAAACTATCCATTCGCGTTGAGAAAATTGTGACTAATTTAGTACAACATTGTACGAAATTGTGCCTTCAACTAGTAATGCGATCTGATTGGTCGGGGGGCGTGGCTAGGCCGGCAAACACAAACTGTGGCGGGTTTCTTAACGCGAAAGGGAACTACAAAATGTATGTATGAATGTTTCAAAAACGATAAGTTTGCGCGGTTCGTGTTTATAGTAGAAAATAGAGTAGACAACTATGTATTGTAATTATAAGATGAATATTATTATAATATTATGTTTACAAACTGACGGTTCTAGAGCTACGCTTTTGTTCATTTTGTAATAAATCGATGAAACGTTTGTGTTTTTTCTTTTGTCGTCACTACGCACAATGCCTCAGTATTAAGACAGTAATAATGTATTAAAGTATTAAATAATGTATAATATTATATTACTTGTATTATAAATATTTAGAAATTAATATTTCGATTAACCTCATTAGTTTCTGCTTTATCAACTCGTTAATACCAGTCAAGTATAGTGCCAGCAAGCAGTTTGCGCATATATTACATATCCAATGTACACATCAATGAAAAAACACGTCTAAAAGAAAGTCAATTTTACCATCTTCAGATCTTATAGTATATCCTCACGCCTTCCCACAAGGGTCCCCGAAGGGGAAGTTTATTTTAGGTGCCAATGTGTTAGATGGCGAGTGCATCGCCGTTACTCAAGCACAACTATACATACGCCTTTGAATCGCCATCTTCAGTGTGTTGTCACAATTTGTTTTGCAAATTTTTAGTGGCTCTAAAGGCTGCCAAGCCCCGAGCCTCGGGCACTACGACTTAATATCCACTCTGAAAAAATTTGGTTGCCTATAATGAAAATCTCATGGTTCACTGTACTTAATTCTGGGAACTTCATTGGTACAGACAGAGCGGGAGGCTAATTCCAAAGAAAGAGGTGGAAAAGTAAAATTCATATTACTCTCGGTACATAATTTATTTAAATTGGATATGTACAAAGACAAAATATTTTAGGACAAATAATAATTTGGCAATAACTCTCAACAATAGCAATAATATTAATAAAGAGTGGTGTAGTTTATAAGCCGGCAAACATATCAACAACAACAATAATAAATTTATACATAAAATAGTTCCGACATACCAATGTATGATTAAAATTAATTTAATTGTGCTGCCACTGGTTAAAAATAACGAACGCCGCCTTAGACCTTTTTTACTCGCTTAATGCTTTGATTTTATTAATAAATTTGTACCATAACAGGCAAGATATATTGGTCATGAAGGCAGCATTTTTGCAGTGGCAACCTCAACCCCACTCATAAATCGATTTGGTACCAAACAAAAAAACACTAACTTACAGAAGACATTGGTTTTCGTTTAATTCTCAGCGTTTTACAAACAAATGTACTTAATTAAATAATAACAGCTTTATCTAACCTAAAATAAATTAATCAATAAAAATATTTACTTTTGATAATAAATCGTAAGCCGCAACAATTTTAATATCATATTGATATAACTTTTTAATAGTGTTAAGAGTTCGTAAACGACCGACTTTTATAGTAATATATTACCAAATTTATAAAATCTGTTATTTACGAACCCAAAACGACTCATATTGATAACCATGCATATTGTTGTGCATTTTAAATGAGTGCGTTATACATAAAAATATTTCAATTCAGAACACTGTTGTCATAATTCAAATCCTGGATGGTGTATATATGCTTCTTAAAATGAAAAGAGTCTATAAATATTTAGTCGAAGTAGTTTAGTTTTGTCGACAAAACTACCTCGTAACACGCGAGCACTACTTCAATTGAATTAATCCGACAAACATTAGAGCCCTGTAGTAGAATAAACCCTCTTGTTCTTCTTGAAGAGTATATACATTTTATTATTTAGGCTATCGCACGGCTACCAATATGAGAATGTCACAATAAAACAGCACTTATTTAAATAAATTGCAATTTATCACACATAATTAATTATACACGTAGCATCTACCAGCAAAGTACTAATTATCATACAATTAGGTACTAATTATTGCTGTAAAATTTAATCTACCTTTTATTATACCACCGAAAGAAAGGCTAGTTTTCACTTACGAGAAGAGAAGTCGTGCTAACCCACGTTGATAGTAATTTTGTGTTTTCACAATACTGTGTGTACTGGTGTGTGTGGTATTGTCTCAGCGGAATTAAATGTTCAAAACATTTTAATGCCATGTTTATATCCGTAGAGAGTAGGTTCACTTTGACTTCTCCCCTCAAAAGCTCATACCTAAGAGAAAACGATACGAGTAAGATGGAAGACGCTCCTAAATACAGCAAAAATGTATGCATTTTGTTATTACATTAGCCATTAAACTATAATATCACTTATCACCTATTCTATAAGTTAAATAATTTTAATATAATATATTTATATTACTGGTATCTGGATTTGCTTGCTCTATGGTAATAATGTATCTCTTGACATTTGGCACACTTTGACCTTTCATTTGCACGCATAAGAAAATGCCGGATATTTTTCTTTACTTATAAATCTAAAAGGGAAAATTAACCGTCTTGTTCGAAATAAGCTTATTGTTAAAATGAGACGCTAGAACATTACATAAAGCGTGCAAGAGTTCATTATATTATTATTTGAATATTTCATTAAAACTATATGATTATGCTGAACCAAGAATATACAAAGTTAAAAGAACCATTTTACCACTAAATAATATTGCTTCATCACAAGTCAGTCATTGCATCAGTCTAGTTAATGTACCTACATGTAATAATTTTTTTAAGTCCCCACGAAATGATTAATTTAATCTATTCAGAATTGGACTAAAAATAATTCAAAATACGTTGTCAAAACACTATCAATTCAAAAGGCAAAAATATATGCCTTGACCAGTCCTGAATAGAAATAAGGCAAACGCATGAAAAGATAAAAATATTAAAAGTATACCGAACGAATTTTACATTCTAATTGGTGTATTGTTTTTCAAGGCTAACTTCTAAACCGATTATGCTACATACAATTTCCTTATAGGAGATATCTTTTCGTGATAACAGCTATCAATGGCACCTCAACACTACCGTGAAGATAGATAGAGGCTGCATTTTTTACAGATAAACATTTGAAGAACTGTTTTCTGGGAGTCACAAAGAATTTAATTTCATAATATTTACTCCTCGGTGGACAACTGTATGCAGTTTTTTTTATATTATTAACCTTTTAATGCTGATTTTATCCCCAGTACTAACACCCAACACTAAGCACACCAAAATGTTGCTAATGATAGATTGGAAGCAATTCAGTAGGCACTTTTGAGAACCATCCCGTAATCAGGTACTAAACTTATCTGAAAATGTTAGCTACTAGATCCAAGGTTGCGCAAGTCGATGAGCTCAAAAAAAATTAAACCTAAATATTTTCTTAAAAGTATCTAAACGAGAGCAGATTTTGCTAAAGATGGAAGAAGCATGTTTATCGAAAAATATTAGCTATTATTTAAATTCCCTAAGGCGTAAGCCTCTAGCTAGCCTATCTGTGTAACTCATCTCATTATACTTTTAACTTTAGTACTTACGTAATAAGGTTGTAGGTTGCAGTGGAGAAGACTACACTAATGCAACAGATACGGTAGATATATCTAATGGTAAATAATATTTATTGTATACGGCGATTGTATGAAGTAGATCACTTAGTTCATGAACACAAAACATTTGCTTAAGGCTAACAACTATTTCTATAATAAAATATATACACATTACTATCACCTTTAAGAGTAACGAAGTTTGAACGGGCCTATACGATGATATATGAATTCCAGTTAGTGATATTGAAGTAGAAAACTATCACTGTCTGGAATAATAATGATAATTAGTCCATATATATATAGGAGTAGGCTATCACCACCGCCGTGTATACTATACTATATTGTATAATGACAACGTTCAGATCACAAGTACAATGTACATTCTATATAATTATTTATATTGCTTTATTTTTATTAATAGTATTTCATCGGAATAATGGCAATTTGATCAATATCTTCGATACCGTTAGCAAAGCGAAATAAATATGTTTACTTAAAATATACAAACACCCTTGCATCACATTTCTGCTATAACTTAATTTAGCACTATAGTAACACTTGTTGATAAGCAAAAATACACGGAAACATGGCAACACTTGTAAATTAGATAAAAAGAACAAGAATTATTCCATAGTATGTTTGATGAAAAATTCTTACTAGTCCGGGTAAGCCTAAATGCATAAGGGGTTACATTAAATTTTTCATTAATTTTTAAATAATATTCATAAAAGGTAGTATCACATCTATCACTATGAGTAAGATCTGTACGGTGTTACTATATAAGATTATATCTGCTTTAGGTAGTGTACAGACGAGTAAAATGGTGATTGTTTGCAATCAGACGTTATTTAGCTTCTGCAGAGTCAAAAGAGGACAATTTGATATGTTACTCCTACAGTACAGTCAGAATCAAAAGAATTTAAAAAATAATACAATCATAATTAATTCAGTGTTTTTAACTGGCGCAGGTGGAGTGCCGATGAATTGTTTTTTCGTCCTCACGCCTTCCCATAATGGTCCCCGAAGGGGTAGGCAGAGGTGTATGGTTAGTACCTACATAGCCTCATTTCCGCCAGAGATATATTTTATCCTTCGGCAACCCGAAGGAAGGTTGGGAATGTGTGAAAATCAATTACATTCGGAATGTTCATTATATGCTATACACATGCTGATGTACAACAAAATTATTATCTTACATTTAATATGTTCGGGTCTTTGTTTGTACAAACTTCATGACCACTCCTTATTGCATTTGCGTTAAGAAACACTCCATTACTAAATCAATTTGTAAATAAAGCAAAAGTTAAATAATTCCACTAGGCGAAATATAAATGCAAATTAAACCACCGTTCTACCCGACTGTACAACCAGAATGCATTATGTGATGTCTGTTGTTCCTTACGCATTTACACATATGGGAAACTTTAAGAGTGGAAAAATAGGGTCAACTATCCAGCAAGGGACTATCTTCACAATTAGATTAATTCGTACTAATTTAGTATTTATTGAAATAATAAATTATTTATTATTTTTATAAATAATATTTCAGGGATCTTGTGAGAAGGCGTGAAGATATATAATAGTATTTTCAATTAAATAATAGAATACCTCACCGAAAGTGTTAAATGGTTTGTCTTAATGGACTAGAGAGTGGTAAACATTTGTCATCTATTGTGTAGTTGCGACATACATATATGTATATACACATATTCGATAAACAAATTTAAAATTTAGCCGTTATAGTTCTTAGAACTTGTTGCAATCACCGCCTGCCGGAGCTTTGCCCCGGAACTATAGTTCTCATAGAATCACTAGCACGAAATAATTATTTGCTTTTATCGTTCGAATGAACATTGATGAGTACTTATGTAAATAATTTAAAACAAGAGCACATCAGAGATGATGAAAAAAAACACAACAAACTTAAAATTTTGCTACGATAGTCTTTGTCGCAAATCAACTCGATTTTTAAGACAGTTTTAATTAAATTAGCACGAGACACGCGGTAGGGGTAATGCATTGCATACCTCAACGTTGCACTGCAATCGAACACTCGCGTGACGAACATAACGAAATGCCGATATTCGCTCCGGTGATGCACTGTTGACCAATATCGAAATCGCCAAAGGGGGCAAGATATATCAATATCGTCAACACCAAATTATAAAACAGGTCAACTTGGCAATAGTGGATATAACCCCATCAATAAATTCAGTCGTACGCAATTGTTGCTACCAGTTTACAATATTTAGAGCGACAAGTATTTTTTTAACTCAAGGTACATCTAGTGCACTATGGAGAAGTTAGCCGGCCCTAAGTAAACACATGTTATATCGATGGGGGTATGGGTGCACTACAGCGAAGTTAACCGACCCCGTGTAAGTTCTGATGAGGGTAAGTGTGCACCACAGCAGTTACCCGGCGCCGAGTGCAGCGGTGCCTGCGGGCGAGGCTTGCTAGCTGGGCGCGGCGGGCAGGCCGGCGAGGTGCAGCAGCGCCTCCGCCGTGCGCCTCTCCTCGCCGCCGCTGTACGAGTGCTCGTCGCGCGCGCAGCGGGAGATCACCAGGTGCGCCGCGGGGGGCAGCTGGCAACACACGCACACGTGACACTCACACTCCTGCCGCACACGGCCAATAGCGGGGAAGTAGCTGAGGAGGGGGGAGGGATCGGGGACGAAGCGCGGCGACATTGCTCGCAGTGTTAATTCGCTCCCCATTTTGTCAGCTTTTCGCCGCGAGTCACCTTCTTTATTACACGAGCCTCGTGTAATAAACAAGGGTACCCACGTTCCAAATTGTAGCGACAGCTTGTCGAACATAATTGCACGTACCTCACATTTATAGCTTAACTTTAACGTCACGGCAAAGTTGTGTCGAATTGTTGCTAGGTGTTATCATATTTACATCTGCAATATGGTTTCTTCAATATTACTAAACTGGGTTCATTGTACTGGTACATACATAAATACATTTATTCCTAGCTGTCTATATCCTATGTATAGTCCAGGCAATAATCTAAAATAATGCTAAATTTCGGGGATTTTTTTTTTTTGGGATTTATAATAATACGAGCAGTGTGATGTACCTGGTCGAGCACGGCGGGCCCGTACTTCATGGCGAGCACTGTTGCGGCGGCGCGGTACTCGTCCGCGCCGGGCTCTGGCCGCGCGGGCGCCAGGCGGCGCGCCAGGAACGGGAACAGCAGCGGGTCTGGCCCGCCGCGCGCGCCCGCCGACGCCGCGCCCGGGGACGGTTGGCGGCCGAACGCCTGCTCGCACACACACACACACACACACACACACTTAGTTATTACGATGGCAGCTTGAACACGATATTGTGACATGGCTATCGTGGCACACGCACACAGATCTGGTGGCAACTTGATCGCGATACTGTGGCACAGCTGGCGACAGAACGCCTGCTCACACACACACACACACACTTCTTACGGCGGCAACTTGAATGCGATCCTGTAACATGGCTGCCGTAGCACACATGCACACCGAGCGACATACATACATTTAATACGGCAGGATTTTGATCGTGCTACTGAGACACGGCTGGCGCCCGGACACATACACAACACACACATACACATATTAAATACGGCCACTACTAGATCGCGATGCTCTATCGCCCAAATGGCACACTACAAACATAGGCTAACACCACGGCGGCAACTAGATGGCGCTAATGTAACACAGCTGACATCGCTTGACTGCATACTACGGCAGTAAAAAGAGAGGACGAGGCTTCTATGAGTCGACTGTCTTTTGCCCGACTGCATACCAAACTCATAGGGAAATAGCGCCTCTACGGGTCAGCTGCCGTTAAAATATCTTCACACATTGCATGTTTTGATTCCACTCGCAGCATTCATCCAACCATATATATATCACCACGCCGAGTCCCTAACGGGGTAGGCAGAGAGTATAGAGCGCCAGTTCTCTCTAGACTTACATACCTCTTTCGCTTCGTCCACATTCATCAGTCTCTTCATACATGCTTGTCGGTTTCCAGTACTCTTGACATTCCAACCAAGCTTCTCCAATCCAACGGCAGTCATATCTGTCATGGAAAACATATAAGTAGAGATGTGTACCTGCAGCAACGAGGCCCGATGTTGTGGATCCACTGTCCACAGCGAGCCTTTGCCCAGGCCTGGCGCCGCAGCCACCTGCAACAATATTTATAATTCCTTTTGATAACACCATATTTAAAACAACATTATTGAACTGTAATATATGTACGTACTAAGTAAATATGCCTACGAAACTCAATTAGATTTTATTGAAAACAGAATGAAATAAAATCCTATCTGGATCATAATAATTATGTTTCCCTTAATCTGATTTTATGTTTGTATTTAAATACGGCCGCAATGGAATAACTATAGCATTCAAATCTCCGCCAGAATGACTTTAGGCCTTAACAACATTATAATAAGTGTCAAATTATTGCACGAGACGGCAGCGTGTCAGAGTACAAAATGAAAAAGTGAACACCAGAGACTTACCTTATGGAAGCACTTGTTCAACGAGAGGTTATGCCTGACGCTGTTCTTCCAGCCTTGGGGTGCGTGTCGGAAGTAGGGGAAGTGGCGCACGATCCAGGCGTAGATCTCCTTGACGGGCAGCGCTCGCGCCGGGGCCGCCTCGATGGCCATGAAGATGAGGCACGAGAAGGAGTACGGAGGTTTGCTAGGGGGCGCTGCTGGTGGTGAAGGGGGCGATGGTGGCGCCTTCACGGGCGCGCCGGGCGGGGACGCCGCTCGCACGGGGGGCGGGGGCGTGCGAGCCTCGGTCTGGAGGGCGACACATGTTATTTATGACGTTGCGTCAACATAACGCCATTTCGGTAGTTATACTGTCAGGTGCTATGTCCGATACGTGTTGAGTTTTTACAACTATTGAGCTGTATATACGGAGTTTTTTACTTCGAAGAAAAGGGACGTGAATATTGTATATCTTTTGTATCAACCATGTTTGATTTCATGTTAGTAGAGTAAAAATTATTGATTTGTAGGTATATTTATTTACATTTTGTATAACCAACTCAGTATATTTACAATTAAATTTATCAATTTAAGAAGAACTAGTTGTTTTGAGAATAAAACCCAAATCTTGGCTCAAACATGTTATTTTTATAATAATGTAAGTATATATCCTCACGCCTTCCCACAAGGGTCCCCGAAGGGGTAGGCAGAGGTGTATAGGTAATACATACACACGCACTTTCCGCCAGAGGTATATTAGGTGCCAACGTGACAGATGGCGAGTCCATCGCCATGTAAGACCTTGCTATCTTGTACGGTAGGAAAATGTTTGGCAATTTAAACAAATAAAAATACATCAACGATCCATTTGATGTGAATGTCATTCCGAAGTCAAATTCATTATGGCTTCACTTACTACGCAACGAAATAATGTATATTATACTAGCGGCCCATCCCGGCTTTACTCGGGTAGTAAAACATATTACGCATCAGCTGATTTCATGTAAATTTTAAACCCAAACCTACGCCATGAATCACTCTGTATATTGGGGAAAACTGCATGATAATCTGTTCAGTAGTTTCAGGAGTTTATCGCAGACAGACAGACAGAAGCAGACGATTTTGTTTTATAATATACTTTTTCAATTAGGAATTATAATGTAGACATCTCATACGAATGCAAATGATCCTATAGCCTGTACTTTAGCTAGCAACTAATAAATATGCATGAATATGATTTTCATATATAGGTAAGTTATAAATTTAAAATATATGCTGTCAAGGATCGAACCCGTATCATATAAGGCAGGTTGTCGTATGACTAGTCGATAAAAGGGTGTCACTCTAATAGAAAAATATTATAACAAACCAGTTATAATAAACTTACCTTTATAATAACCTGACTGCCAATCATCTTGGAGTCTTCTACATCCCCTTTTGTTAAATTGATACCTGAAACAAGTAAATAAGGTCTAAAATTCTAAATTCATTTGGCATCATTTCATATAATTAAAACTCGCCCCAAGATATTAGATCTAAGAGAGGTAGGGCATAACGGGTTTCCCGTTCGAATTTGGAGCTGCCCGACTGGGGCAGGACCTCCACCTTATAGCTCCTTGGGGAGGGGGAGGATTGATATAATGAGTAAGCAGCAGAGGGATTATGCTGCCAACGCAGTATATCTCTCCGAACACAGCAACGCGTCTAGTTTGGCAGATATTTTTGGGTTCGTTTAAAGACTGTTGATGAAAGATGGTAACAAATTATTTATTTTGATTAACGCCGTCTATAGATACTGATTCCATCACTCGCTCATTGCGGAGCAAATTGGGTTTTTTATACGACACAGATGACAAACAAGCATATGGTCCACTGAAGGTAAACGGTTACCGACATCAATGGACACCGCTCGCGCGTGCTTCGCTAACGCGTTAGACCATAAAGATAATGGAGATACTATAGTGTCTGCTTATAAGCAGAAATTAAGATTATAGTAACTTAAAGTGTTTTCCAGTTGAGGCCCGTTAGTTTGAGTATTCGGTAAACAAGCGAATTTAAACCTTACTAATTACCTGCATTGTTCGATAGAATACTTGGTAAAGTAAGCGTTGTTGGCAGTTTAAGCAACTTTACAAACGCAAATATATATTTTATGTGAGTTTAGTAAAGAGCTCAATATCGCTAGTTTGTGTCCGTGTTCCATATATTTATGCTTTAAGTCGATCGTTTTTGTGTGTATTCGGTCAAATGGTCACGACTCCAGTTTTTGTACCGCATAGTACATGCTATTCATGTATTCATTATATTAAAGGATCTACTTTTTACTGCACCTGTTGCATTAAGGACGAATGGATGACACAGATAATAGACAATGATGAGACGCGTATTTAAATCCTTATTAAGCCGTGGTGGCCGAGTGGTTCGAGCAGTTAACTGCAACACAAAGATTGCAAGTTCGAATCCCGACTGTACCAATGAGCTTTTCTTTAACTTAAGTACAGTGATTAGTAACACCATGAACTTTTCTTTACTTTAGTCAAATAACTCTGTTTAACAAACACCAAGCCACCTTATCAACATAGACAATATTTTTGTGACGTCATTGGCTTTTATATGGTGCTTGTGGAACCGTGCCGTCAATTAATATAATCAGGGCCGCCGTAAGCGGGCGTGCAAGGCGTGCACCGCACGCGGGCGGCACGTCCAGGGGGGCGGCAAATCGGGCGGGCGACTCATACCTAATTCAAGTCATTGTACCCCTGACCGATCAACTCCTACGCAGAGGGCGCACATAGGATACCAACTTGGGGCGCCTGCAGCGGGCTAGCCGGTCACCGGCTAGGTAGCGCGCGACCAATAGGCAATTCATATATTTTTTTAAATTTTTCACAATCATAATTAAGCGTCAATCATAATTCACCTCTGCCTAGCCCTTCGGGGACCCTTGTGGGAAGGCGTGAGGATATATTATTTTATTATAATTAAGCGCAAAAGATTACAAGGTGGCGGAGCAATCACGGAGGAAACACATTTATGATTTATGAGGTAAAAAAATCTATTATGATTGGTAATTTCTCTTATTTGAATTACTAGGCTGTTAAATGTTAAATAAAAGCTTATTAATTATACATCTAAATTAATGCAGATTCTAAAAATATATAGTTTCCGTAACCCCAAAGTATCTCATATTAAAATATTTTTTATTTTTTAGAAAACCTACCAAAGAGGATTGAGAAGATTTAATTGGTTTCTCCGATCACCAGCTCCACGGGTGAAGGTCTATTAAATTTTGTTAAAAAATTTCGGGTACCCTTGTGGGAAGGCGTGAGGATATTATTATTATTTAAATCTCAACATTCAAAATTTCGCAAATGTAAAGGCAAGAAGAGTTACCCTCATTCACGCCAGTTGATTTGTGAATATCGTAATTGTGGATTCGATCTAAGATCGTTACTCCGCACATTTTTTTAAAAGATCGCATCTCAACTGCATTCAAGCTTCCTATGACATACCTAGGATTCGCTGCCATACAATTAAGTATGCACCAATATCGCATGGTGGACAGCAACTCGATAATTCTTGCTCAGAATTTTATTGCCCATCAACGCCGACATGGCCCCATTCACCTTATTAAAGGCAGTTATCCTTCTTTCAATATCTTTTACATACTTTCTATACTTTCCATCTCGTGTGAACAAGCTTCCTAGATATACAAATTCATTCACTTGCTCTAGAATTTGCACACTCGGTCACTTGTTCATCTCTTTCGAAAACCAGAAACTTAGTCTTGCCAGCGTTTAGCCACAGCCCCTTCTTTTCACATTCTTTTTTCATTATGGCAACTAGTGACTGCAGTTCGCCCTCTGATCACGCCAGTAAAACCGCGTCATCGGCGTATAGTAGGCAGTTGACAACTAAGTTTCCACATCCGTTCGTTTTTAAAGGAACGGATGGAATGGAAAGGAATTAAGAAAGTTATCTAGATTTATAATGATCAGGCAGGCAAACATGATATACCATTGTTTGACCCCCCGTCTTCACATCAAACCAGGATGACATCTCACCGTTAACCCCAACGCACGCCTTGCTATCCCTATAGAGTGATTTCTCGGCATGCAGTAGGGAACTGCTCACTCCATATCCAGGCAACACGTCCCAGAGTTCCTTTCGTGCGACTCTATCAAACGCCTTCTCTAAGTCGACGAAACCGCGGAAAACTTTCTGGTTAACATCCAAAAACCTTTCCGAGATTCCGCGAAGCGAGAAGGTTTGATCCATGTATCCTTTTCCTGGTCTAAATCCACATTGGGATTCCCAGAGAAACCTTTCGGATCGCACTTGCATTCTGATCCTGACGATCAGAATGCAAGAGCAATGCAAGATAAAATTTATAAAAATACATATGTTACTTAAAATAAATGTTTTATCTTGGTTGTATGGTTTTTTCCCCACCATAATGAGAAAACATTGATTATCCTTTTTTTGACAAAACTCAAGGGTAAGTAGGCGTAGGGCGGCATAATCGGTATTGCACGCGGGCGACGAAACAGCTAGCGGCGGGCCTGAATATAATTAAGATGACTCTCTTTGGAACTGAACCGACATATCATTTATATTATCACGCCGAGTTCACGGATTAGGAAGAGTAGGCAGAGAGAGTAGAGCGCCAATTCTCTTAAGATATCCATCTTTCGCTTCATCCACGTATAGGCAAACCTATAAAAGCTTTCTTAGGATGTTGGTTAGATAATATGATGTTTTACCTCTCAGTAGGTTCCTATCCTGTAGCCAGCTCAAGCTTGTGAGGTCATCGTCGTCTGCAGGGGGAAGGTTCCCGGCGTTGCCACCACACGCCGCCCTGGGAAATAATATCATTGTTAGACCTTCACTCAGGGCTTAATGGAATCTTTATAAATTGTGTATGTGTCTTTAACCATTGGTAACTGTTTGAAGTTTATATTATAAAACTAATAATGGTATTTTGTATGTAAGTATGTTTGTAAGAAATGGGCTCCGAAACTACTGTGCTGACTTGAAAAATTCTTTCACTATTGGAAAGCTACGTTCACCCTGAGAGACATAGGCTATATTTTCTTTTATAAAAATATCTTATGTCTTGTGCGAATCCGGGACGGGCCGCTAGTTATATAACGGAAACGTGAGACACAGACAAGCAACAAAAGTAACCTGAATTGCTGAGAAATAATAAGTATACGATTATTGTTGATTGGCGATTACCACATTTGACATAACACCAAACGTGGTGTGATAAATTAAAGTAAGTAAATATAATTTAATTTGGCAAATCAAGATACCACAGTTACTGCAACTAAACAAATATATAACAAAACAGAACATTGCTGAAAAATGTTGCGTAAAAAAGCATTTATCGCTTATCTGTAACACGTCAATCTATGAAAGACACAGCAGTTTCATAATCAGCTTTATCAACACACAAGACTGCTGGTTATCACGCCAGCTTACCCACTAACCCAGCCAAATGATATAACAAAAACTCACTATGTTTATCACTTAATTTTCAGTGGCATTGATTGATGCCTAACCTAACCTACTTCGAACTGTTATTTTAAAATGGCATTTATTTCGCCTAGTGACAAGCGGTAAGCGTGTCGTTCAGATATTTTACGCATGGCTTACGTTGCTTAAATTTTGGACTTTTCTTACCATGAATATATATTTCAAGAATGTGTAAGAAACAGGTGCATAAGTCAACAAATCTGTCCAATTCTCGCTTGAATAATGATAACGAAGTCCTGGTAAAGTCAGCTTTTCTTCTGACTTTTAACTTCTGTCTTCGTTGGGGTTTATTTATTTATTCTAAACCAGACCTTAGTTTTAGGTCCTACTACAACGCTATTTACTTATCTTGTAGAAAGAGTTGATAAAACCAACGTATACCCTGACTATATGTGAGTTATACGGAATGCTGAATTTCAAGAATTATTCACGCAAAGAAGAGCAAGTTAGTATAAATAAAGATTAAGTGTGAACATTATTCAGTATCCCGCTACGCATGCATAAAGCGGCCGGCGTATGACTGTACAAACTTCGAAAATAACAGCTAGCGTATTATATCTAACAGGCGTAGTTAATGTATTCAATGAAATCACGTTTCGGCACAATATCACTAATGTTCCATAATTAAATTGTGTTTTTTTTATTTTTGACAACGTTTTCAAAAACCGTGAGATAATACTCAATAAAACGTATGTTTAAAGAGCAGAGTGTATGGCGCTCGAAATGGTTGACCGTAACAATTGTTGGGTTTTTTTGGAGGTATCACAAAAACTGGTCACTTGGTATTAGCTAGATACATAGTCGCATCGTACGCGTTCAATCGTAAATACAGTCAATTTCGGTAGTCGTTGACCCGGGAGACCCCAGTCACGGACTTAAATTGGTAAGCAAACGTTCATGAATCTTATCTTATGCTACATTGGAACATTCATTTCTCTGGGTCTAACTCGACAGAGGTATCCTGAACGCTTTACATTACGCAGAATCCAGAGTTCTTAACTTGGCCATGCGGGAAATAACGGGTTATAAATATTGACGTCGCATACAGTTGTAATGTAATTCACCCAACCTGGGTTCAACGTTTTTCAAAGTGACATTGACGCGGTTAGACTAAGACTACATTTCAGAGATATATTAATCAATTTGTAGCGCACACTATCAAAAGCCCATAATCCTTATGTTCAAAGACTATATCGGGGGGAGAGCCTGAAAATTAAGTGTAATAGAGTAGACATACGCCGGTTGTGGTGCCTCCAAGTCAGACTCGTCGGAAGCATCATCAATGTCGTCGAAGTTGTCGATGACCCGTCCGGAGACCTCAAGCCGTCGCAGCGATCGGCCACTAGAGGCGACGTGCCTCGCAATTTGCCGGATCAACCGCCGAGGCAGTGGCAGCGATGCCCGCGCACCACGCGCCGGCGATCCACCGCGCTCGCCACGCATTGGCGCCATCTAGTGACAACACATAAGAAAACGGTTATAGGTAAATGTTTAAATCAATAAGGAAGAACTTTACTCTACAGTGAAATAATCTTTTCATTCTGTCTATGTCCTGAGATAATATATATGTAGATATGAGAATGAAATTTTTCAAGATACTCATACAGCAAACTAAAACCGACATGAATAGCTTGAAAACCAGTGTCTGCCAGTAATAGCAATTATTTGGATGAACATGTGTCAAAAAAAGGCTTTGTATATAAATATCGATGATTAGCGGAAACTCAAAGCAAATATCGATGGTACTGTTAGAAAGAGGCAATACAGGAAAGGGGACAGGTGATAGGGATGAAGCAGGGAAATAAGGCCACGAGAATGACGCATCCAATTAGCTCCTCTTCGTACCAAATGGATGTGAGCTGTGTCATATCCCGTACGTCCATTTCCAGTCGTTATACAATATCTATGAATACACAATTCCTAATGTAAGTGTAAACATGATTTATGAATTGACGTTAAGACATTCAACACACTGTTTAAGCGATTAAAGACAATTTCGCCTCCACACTGTTTAACCGAGCAATTGTTCCAGAGAACCGTACAATATTGTTTTAGGTGCTAAAATGTGATCATTGTTGACATTCAACATTTGTTTTGTTATATGACGCAGTTACTCGTTGGCAAAACGTCTCAAGTTTGGCCTCAGGGTTATCACGCAGTCCCTCACGGGCAGCGATGCCAGACGTCCCGATTTTTAAATCAATATTAAATGTCCCGCGCGGGATAGGCTCAGTCCCGGTTTTCGGAGAAAACTATGAGGAAGCGTGGGTGGGTGGCACAGACAAGCGTGTACTGGCCACCCGAATGAAGATAAGAGCGCGGGAGAGAGAGGGGTGCGTCACGCAATTGGTGCGTGCGACAGCATCTCTTTCTTTATAAGTATTTGAACACTTTTGATTACGTACGTCTTTTTTACTATGTCCCGCTTTCGACGAAAGAATCTCGCTGTTTTCACTCAAAAAGTTCCAAAATCCCGACTTGGCAAAGATGCTCACGGGGTAGAGAGTGGAGCGCCGAGTTCTCTCTTAACTTTCAGATATCCTTCGCTTCATCCAGTCTCTTCTTAAATGCTCGCCAATTTCGAGTACTCTTTACGTTCCCATACTTTAGGGGTTTCTCTGCCTTCCTCTTTCCTCTTCTGCAGTTCTTCCATATGAATGAACATACCAACGTAGCATGTCTTTCTTCATCTTCTAACAGTTATCGAGATTATTTTGCGAGTAGGTATCATGACCAAATAACAACGTTATCACGATAGATTTGTGTCGAATACATAACATATTACAAGGTAACCGTTTAGTAGCGCATGACCTACTTCTAAAATTGACAGTGAAAAGTTTCAATTAACCATGCACCCAGTTTACGTAAGTACATAGTTAGGTGTCAGTGTGTTAAATGGGGTGTGCTGACAGCTTTTTAAACTCAATAGATCAACTTTGTAGATGAGTAATTTTGAATGAGCAGCGTACAGTGCGAACATACCTATTTTGGTACATACATATACCAAGAACCTTGACATTGTACCCCACTCTGAATATAAAATAGATGTTAGTTAAAATACGTAACGAGAATCGCTTTATTCATTTTCATACTAAAGTGGCTGATGGCGTAAGCAAAACCTGAGAGTTGACCAGCTAGATAGCAAACATATTATAAAGAGTTTCTGTGCCAACAGTATAGAGGACGAAGGAGCCTCTATTCTACCAGTATAGGAAATCCCATTTGGATATTTGGAAACATTATTCACGGCATGAACTCAACACTATCCAGAAGTGTGCAGAGCAGATGCATTGCAATGCAAGCTGGAGGCAGTGCTCCAGTCGGGCAACTCCAAATTTGAATCCGTTACCTCTAGAAAATTTCACAGCAGACTTGTTCGAAAAGAGCTTTCCAGTGGTCAATGCTTGGCGCTTGACTTTAAAACATAATTTCTTAACGTTATCGAGCAATTGTTAAATCGATTACGTGCACCGGCGTGACGTTTTACAATATAAATATACCTAGCGAGCGTGTTGCCGTGTATTTCTGTAACGTAACCGGAACGTGAAAAGAGAATACGATTTTTGTTTGATTTAATTTATCAGTAAGCTTCGGAATTACACAACGTTTGACCTTGGCATAGTAACTACGGACGTCGAAACTAAGGGGGCTGGTACACTAAACATTTGTTAGTCTCGTTGAATATGTCGTGGAAGAAAGAAAGCTTTATATATAATTGTACTATCTAATTATTATAGTAATTATATAATGTAATATCACTCTTCAAGATGTTTTCTTAAAATGCGATTTGAGTATTATAATAGTATTCCTTAAATTTTTAAGTTACTTTCAAATTAAAATAGCTTATATCTTTTATATAATTTTAATACAATCTATATATATAAAAATGTTATGTTGGTTTGTGTACGCTTCAAAAACTCAAAAAGTTCTGCACAGATCGAGCTGAAATTTTAGCATGATATATAATCCGCGTCAAGGATTGTTTTTAATCTATTTTTTGCAGCAATCACATATCCACAGCGAAGCGTGGCAAGGTACAGCTAGTATTTTATATTTTTAAAGTTCTAATTTCTCATGGTAATACCACATCCACCGGTATTGTGGTAACTTCTATAATTGCATATCCGGACGAAACTGGGAACCTACGGTTTCGAACCATCTAAATACCTACTGTAAACGTGCAATCTCATAATATACAATTCACGATACTATTATCAAGCTCAACAACGAGGTAATAATAACTTTACGTAGCTACGGGTTTTGATGTAATCATTTGCAGCGATTTGTATATCTGTAGTTACGCTGTGACTTTGTCGTGAGGATTTTATAAAGAGATTTCTCGTTTGTAGACCGAACTTATAAAAACGTTTTTTTTTTCTTCAATACCTTACTTACAGTTCAATTCACTAACATCGCGTCGAGTCCCTCACAAGGTAGGAAGAGAGAACGGAACTCATATTTTCTCTAGATCTAGAGTCCATACGGACCCAAAGACACTATAAGTAAACTAAATAGTGTCATCAATTATTCTTGCAACTCTTGTGCAGGTAGCAAAATTAAAAAAAAAATGAAAATCGGTCCACAAGCGGGGGAGAAATCGGTGAACATAAATTTAAAAATATGCAGTCGAACATAGAACCTCGTCCGTTTTCGTCGTCGGTCGGTTAAAGCGACTGCTACACCCAAACAATTCGGATTTTTCTAAGTTTGGTAAAAATAGACTACAGTCTAAAAATACCTACGAA
>JACCPG010000797.1:0-39494 GCA_016069955.1 Drepana arcuata | reverse complement strand
AAATCAAGATAGGTGCTTACCTTATGTGCTTACATATCTCAGTGTTGCCGAACTGACTTATCATTTAGTCAATGATATGGCCTTGTTATTCTATACAAATACATATAGTTATGTACCTAGTTGTTGCAGATAATATTAAAGATTTTACATTTTACTACTTTATATGGTCATGTATGTATGTATCATTTCAGATCGTTTAAATTCTAGACAACTTGATAAGAAGTAGACCAAATATCCATGAGTACATACAGACATACATATCATCACGCCTTGGTTAGGCAGAGAGAATAGAGCACCAGTTATCTCTAGACTTGTATTAAATCAGAAACATTAGGTAGTATTAACAGTTCAAAGACAACCCGAGAGAGTATATTCATGAAACAAGATACTTTATTAGAAAACAATACAAGTCTTTGGTGTAAAATCTAGAACATTGTCACTGAGTGACAATTAAATTTAGAAATCCTACAGGAAGTGAGAACTGGAATGTAGGTCAGGCAAAGGTCTATGGCTAATTATAGATTTAACAATATTGTTGTGTCAAGACTTTGCACCTTGATAATATTAAGAACACTTTTTCTAGAATTTTGTAATAAATATTAAAAAAGAAAATAATACATCACTCACAAGGATTTTCCAACAGGGTGGAAATACAAATAGTAGGTGCAACTATGTGTACTTGAAAAATAACGATGTTATGGTTATTTACACCCTAGCAACGTCCACAGGGAGATTACACGACGCACGGAATGTGGTGTGATGTAACAGCTAGCAGCTAGTGACCATGTGTTGTTGTGTTCATTGGGTCAGCAGTGGTATCAACAACGTGTTGCTAGGAAACTGGTGTTGGCCAGCGCGGCGGACCGCGTGCGCGCTGCGTCGTGCCCGTGCGTAGCGCGACGACCCTCCGACGTGGAAGCGCCGCGTGCATCACATTATGCACGTGCCGAGGCGCTTCTCCAAGGGTCATTACATAACTACAGGGCCCGCAAGAACTCCACGCGGGGTACACCACACACGCATTACCACCCGTTCCATATTTAGAAGGAGCGACACCAAATGCGTCTCGACGTTATTCATGCGTCTAGTCACATTTTTAGAACCGCATGTAAACGATACTTTTACACCTCGCGCTTACGTTTCGGAAGCGAACTATAAGATTATATCTTAATTGCGTTTAACAGACGAAATCCCGAAATGCGTAATAGATAGAATAATACTTCTGGAACGGACTTTTCCAGTATAAACTTTGCGAAAGCTTAGAATGCGAAAAAAATAAGCTTACTTATTGAACCAGTATACTCACAGCTGTTATAAAATGATTCTTGGACGCACAGGCTTGAATTAAAAACAATAAATAAACAGCATTCCGCGACCTCTGTACTAGCAATCAAATCGAAATCAACACTCAACAAACACCTTCCTCAACACCCAATCATACCATAAACTTAGAGGAACCTACATAAATAAACATATGATTTGTTTTGTCAATGGTCACTTCCGTTTCCTATAAATAGAGTGTTTCCTTAAGCCAAGATTTAGTCGATTCTCAAAAAAAATCTAATTCATAGTAGATACTCCAAATTATTTAAGTAACTACAGATGGATTTACATAATAAAATATACATAAGATTTGTTATAAAATTATTTATGAATAAAATGGCAATAACGAGGAATAATCGCCTGAATTAGAAGGCAACAGTTATTAGCAAAAGATAAAACACGTTAGAGTTACACGACAAGGATGAGACTCAATCCGAAAATAATCAATTAAAAACAATACCCATCTAAGAATTTAGTCTTTCACTTTCATAAAATCGATACACATTTATGAATTTTGTCTTTCTCTTTCATTAACGACAACTATTATTACAGAGTACTCAAGGCGATTTGCTTTTTCTTGTATTTACAAAACTTACGGTAAGTCGGTACTTTTTTTACATTAATAAAAAAAAGTTATTACATAAAAATATTTTAGGTTACAGCTCTTAGTTCTTAATGCCCGAGCTCTCCGAACAAACGACTTATATAATAACTTATATTATATATTTTTTGATTTCTATCAAACCGAGAAAGTCTTAACTGGCATCGATTTTGTAGGAATTATACAGAGGTTTCTGGGTCGCATCAGTATACGATGTCGATAAAAAGGCGCACTTATGTTGCCATCCCTACTTGACATGTTGTTGTGGTAAATAATAGTAGTGTTTGATGTTTGACAAAGTCTACTATTGAACACTTGACAGTCTTTGATTTATGCATATGATCAACACTCATCTCTAGTATATTAATAGTAGTCTATGCATCAAACATCTTCCTCGACATCCCAAACCTCAGAACAATAACTAAAGCTTTAGTAATTGTTCTGAGTCCCAAACAAATCGGTCAAGTCAATCTGATAGAATCTCAGAACAATAACTAAAGGTTATTTTATTGTTCTGAGGATAGAATGATTTGACTTGTGTCAGTGTCATGTTTTTTTTTAGTTATATGAACTAGTGCTGCTCAATCGACAGGTAATATAATATATGTATTATAATTGACATGTCTCGACATTTGCGAGGGTTGGTGTAATATACCGATTACGGCTTATTCGAATCGTGCTTCGCCAGCGCGGACGGAATAGGAATTAGTTATATGAATTGTTCGTGTGTGAATGGGCTCCCTAGATTATGTCTTATTTAATGGTAATTTTCGTTCCCTTTAAATAATGTGATTTCGTAGAGATAGGTTTTAGTAGACACAAAAAAGATCAACTATTTATAGGCTTTATGCTTTAAATGACTGGCATGTTGCGGGATATCGATTCCATTCAGGGTCCATATATTGTCTGTAACTAGTTGGTTTTGTATTTTTTTTGTAAATACCGATATCTTAATAAAAAAATAAAACACGAGTGAGATTGCATGAAATTTAAGTTATAAATATATTTTTTAATATTCGTATAAAAAATATATGTTTAAAAATCTGATAACGTGGCTGCATTGCCTGAATTACATGGCAACAATCGTTAGCCAAAAAGAAGAAAACACGTTAAACTTGACGTGGACTAAAGTAGCTGGTTCAATAGAGTGAAGAGAAATTATATTTTTTAATTAATATCACAGCATTGTATGACCAGATAGTCTCCATAATATCTAACTAAATGCTGGGCCATTGAAAGAACATGGCTAACATACTAGTAAGTGCATACTTTATCTCAAAACTAGACTTAACAGTGACAACCTATTTTCCCGAATCACGATAGACTCACGATTCTTTAAGATCTAAATTAAAATATCATTATTTTCCAGAAAATGCATTGGGTGTTGAGCGTAGTATTGTTACCGCTACTTTTAAGTCGACAAACAGAGGGTGCTGCGGTGATATCTATTGATTTGGGTTCAGAATGGATTAAGATCGGTATTGTGTCGCCTGGTGTACCTATGGAAATAGTGTTAAATAAGGAGTCTAAACGGAAGACGCCGGCTGTGGTTGCCTTCAGGGACGGTGTGAGAACATTCGGAGAAGACGCCGTGACTGTCGGCGTTCGGTTCCCGAAAAATTCTTACAAGTATTTGTTAGACCTTCTAGGCAAGACTTACAACCATCCCCTCGTGCAGGCTTACAGGTCAGTGACACTTCACTCGTATATTTTTTAGGAAATCTTTTGATGTAATTAAACTATTCGAATGATATCTTGACAGGTGACTGTATACAATTTTGTTCAATTTAAACTTAAATAGAAAGGTTTTGTGCTTGAATGTAAATAATTACTATTTTGAGTGTATACACCCTTTTACTTCTTATATATATTTTTGTGCCCACATGATTGGGGTACAACTATACATATGACTAGATCTGATCATTGTACTGATTAGATTTGTTCTATATATATATAAAAAATATTGCATCATCATATATTCTCTGAAAAAAAGCGAAAGCCAATATGAACCAATATGATTATAACAATAAATGTATGGTATTTGCAGGGAACGCTATCCATACTATGATATTGTAGAGACAGACCGTGGCACTCCTGAGTTTGTTCATGATGAGAACACAAGATTCACCCCTGAAGAGTTAGTTGCTCAGCTGTTAGCCAAAGCTAAGGAGTTTGCCGAGATAAGTCATGGTGAGTTAATTTGAAGGACAATTTTTGTACAGTAGCATAATACCTTTGGATTTAAAGTGTAGCATTAAATAATGGTGCAAGCATTCATCATAAATGACAATTAACTGTAAGACTATACAATATGGGCATAGGAGAACAATTTCTTACAGTTTGTTGATTCATCTTAATTGTATTGTGTCTTAAATCCACTCATCAAGAATTATATCTATTTGCCAAAATTTAATTTATTCCAGGTCAACCAATTAGCGAGTGTGTCATCACAGTGCCAGGTTACTTCAATCAGGTAGAAAGGAAGGCAGTGAAAGAGGCTGCATCTCTCGCTGGACTCAATGTTCTTCAGCTGATCAATGATTATACAGCCATTGCTATCAACTATGGCATATTTAGGAGGAAGGTAATTGAAGCATCTTACTCTATTGCTGTAGGCTGGATTCACAAGAAAAACATCATATTTTCTTTGAATTATGCTGAACAATTGAGAGACTGAGAGACCTCCAGCTGTGCATATCCCAGATCTTGAGCTAATACAGCCTAAGGGCACTTGTGAGGGTGGTGCTTATTTGTGAGCTAGGGAGATGGGTTGGATGGGTTATTTTCACTTGGTATGTCTGCTTTATGTGACACATTTATACCTAAGAAAATGTTGCCCAACTGTGGAAATATTTCCTATTAAACTATCTACACTATTACATTTAGATATAAATGAAAAAATAAAAATTTGAGCATGTTTAATCTTCACCCCTATTTTAGTTTTCATGCAATCTTTTTATTTACAGGTAAAGAGAGCATGCACTGTATATCTTAAACATCTGCTATATATATATATATATTTACTGGCTCCTCCTTATCATTTATTTTAACTATCATTCCTTGTCTCCAGGAGATCAATGAAACCGCTTGGCATGCATTATTCTTCGACATGGGCGCGGCTTCCACCAAAGCTGCGTTAGTTGAGTACAAGACAGTGAAGATAAAGGACAAGGGATATGTCGAGACTGTACCTCAGTTGCAGATTCTGGGCGTTGGATTTGATAGGTAGGTTCTGAAATCAATTTGGATCAATCATATACATGTGATAGATACATCCTTATGGTGTAAACCGAGAGTAGAGTGCCAGTTTTCTCTAGAATTATAGATGTCTTTTGCTTCACCCATATCATTAGTTTCATTAGACCAAATTCCAGCTACCTAGATCCAATTGGTACATCCTATTATACTATGGAACATATAAATGACCAGTGATCTGTGACTAAGTATGTATATTAGAGGAAAACACAAGTGTCCATGGTTTTATTTTTTTGGCAAACAAGCATAGGGTTTGCCTGATCGCAAATGGTTTCCGCCACTTATACAAGAGTCTTACTATAGGGTTGCAGCACTCACAAATTATTACAATAGCAATGAATACAGTTGTATCTCTTGATACTCGATTGTTATAGAACCCTGGGTGGTCACGAAATTACACTACGTTTGCGAGAACATTTGATCAAAGCTTGGGAAGCCAACGGCGGCGGCGACGTGCGAGCCTCGCCTCGAGCTATGGAGAAGTTGCTGCGGGAGGCTGAGAGAGTCAAGATCGTGCTCTCGGCAAATATGGATCACTACGCACAGATCGAGAGCTTGTTGGATGATAAGGACTTCAAGGTGCAAGTGAGTATACCACAGTTCATATTTGTCATGTATTATAACACGTCTCCTGCAGTAAACAATTTAAATAAGTATTTGCTAAACTATGAACCTTTGAGTTCAAGTAACAAGAATAAAAAAAATATGCGAAATCTTCAAAAAGTCATATTTAAATATTTAATTTCAATATATTTTTAAGCAATTTAATGTCGCTACCACTCTTCAGTTTTAGTATATTTATGAAATCACAGCGAGTTGAAACAAGACTTTGTGTCTTATAAGGGAATAGTCACTTGTGAAATGTGTAAAATATACAAGAACAACATGTTTATAGAAATGGTTATGGACAAGAACTTTTCGTTACCTATATACAACCAATAACACTGCGGTGGAGACAGGCTCACCCTGAGCTTGAACACTGGGGAAGCCTAAAACTGGGGAGGTCTAATACCCAGCATTGGGTGCATGTATGATGATGATGTACAACAATAACATTTGTTGTCAGGTTACCCGCGCTGAGCTGGAGGAGTTGTGCAGTGATTTGTGGGCGGGCGTGTCGGGCGTCGTGCAGCGAGCCGTGGCGGCGGCGGGCGGCTCTGGCAGCGGCGCGAGGCTCGTGTTGGCCGGCGGGGCGGCGCGCGCGCCCGCCGTGCACGCCGCGCTCAGGACCGCCGTGGGCCACGAGCCCGCCAGGTCCATCAACGCGGACGAGGCCGCCACCATGGGCGCAGTCTACAGGTGACCTACACTACACTCTAGCCGTGCACAGGACCGCCGTGGGTCATGAACTCGAGACCATGGTGATATAGTATACCATTGTACCTGTAATACCATTTGCTCGCTTACGTTCCTACTATACAAGTTTTATTTGTTAGTCATTTGATAAGCAAGCTCTAATAGCGTGATATTTTTTTATCAATAGGGCGGCATCTCTTGCCACAGGCTACAAGGTCGCTGCATTGAACGTACGCGATGCTGTGCTGCTGCCCGTTCAAGTGGTATTCACACGACACGTTGACGGCAACGATAAATTGGTGAGTCATACATACATACATACATACATACATACATATCATCACGCCAAGTCCCTAACGGGGTAGGCAGAGAGTATAGAGCGCCAGTTCTCTCTAGACTTACATACCTCTTTCGCTCACATTCATCAGTCTCTTCATACATGCTCGTCGGTTTCGAGTACTCTTAATGGTGAGTCACGTATGCGAAATAAGACTAATAAGAATTTCATTTTCGTAGGCATTTTTATACTTGCAATTCAACGTTATTACAACTTATTAGACGTGTCCCGCGGTTTCCCTCGCATACAATTTTATTTCTCAAGCTGATTTTTTTTCTGGAATAAAATATCTTCTGTGTTATTCCAGCCAATAATAAATTTCTTTGCAAATTTTCATGTTTTTTTGCGTACAATTTCGTAGTTTTTACGTGATAGTGGAACAAACATACGCAATTATAATAAGTAATTTTAAGGCGTAGGCAATATATATTTTCTACTCGCCAAGTATTATGTATATATTTTTACCCTTTTTGTGTATATATATTCTTAACAATGCTATAATACCACTTGAACTTAACTACTTTACTGAATAATACCTTATCTTTCGGAAACCTTTGTGAAATTCCTCATGCCTTCCGCACTAAATGGCCATATTAATTGTTCCAGATTAAGAGAACTCTCTTCGGGCCTATGAACCCATACCCACAAAAGAAGGTAATCACTTTCAATAAACACACTGACGATTTTTCATTCAACGTCAACTACGCGGAACTTGATCATATACCATCCAGTGAGCTGCGCTATATTGGCTCTCAAAACCTAACAGAAGTTGTCCTGAGTGGCGTGAGCGAAGCCTTGGCTAAATACACAAGCGATAATATTGAACACAAGGGTATCAAAGCGCATTTCAACATGGATGACTCTGGCATACTCAATTTGGTGAACGTAGAATTCGTTGCCGAGAAAACTGTTACAGAAGAAGACGACAAAGATAGCACTCTGTCCAAAATAGGCAGCACTATCAGTAAACTGTTTGGTTCTGACTCTGAAACTGAAAAGGGTGAAGAGAAACCGGAGGAGAAACCACAAGAAGCTGAACCCGAAAAGAATGACACTGCTAAAGTAAATGAAACGAATACTGAACAACAAAACGCTACCGAAACAGAGGGCAAGCCGAAGCCGAAAATAGTCATCTTGAAAGAGCCAATCAAATCTGAAGAACAAATTCTGTCTTTGCAACCGCTGAACACTGAACAATTCAAAACTTCAAAAGCGAAAATTGTCGAACTGAATGCGATTGATAGAAAGCGTGTCGAAAGAGAAACTGCCCTGAACAATCTAGAAGCCTTCGTGGTGGACGCTCAAATGAAAATAGATATGGATGAGTATGCTGAGTGTGGCAAACCGGAAGAAATTGAGGAACTCCGCAAACTATGCGTTGAAACATCTGAATGGCTTTACGACGACGGCTATGAAGCTTCAACGGAGATGTTTGATGAGAAGCTGGCTTTACTGAAGGAGAAAGCAAGTCCAATTTTCTACAAGAACTGGGAGCACAGGGAAAGGCCTGACGCTGTGGCTGCCATCCGAAGCATGCTCAACCACTCGAACGAATTCCTCAAGATGTCCAAAAACTTCACCAAAGGCATAAACGAAGAGAAGGACGTCTTCACTGATGTGGAAATCGGTGTTCTTGAAAAGAAAATTGAAGAAACTGAAGCTTGGCTCGAAAAGTCCATTAAGGAACAGGACGCCTTGAAGAAAAATGAGGACATCAAACTGACAGTCGATAGCATTAGGGAAAAGATGGCAAACTTGGACAGGGAAGTGAAATATTTATTGAATAAACTTAAAATATGGCGGCCCAAGAAACAGGCTAAAAAGAGTTCTGACAACAAAACTGAGGAAATTGTTATCGAGGCTGAGACTGAGAAGACCGACGAGAACGGTAAGCCAGAGACTCAAGAGGAAAGTCCGGAGCCAGAAGTTCCGGAAGCCGAGAAAGAGTCTCGGGACGAAACAACCGAGCCACCCCTCCAACTAGACGGCGAGACAGACGAACATTCCGAATTATAATAACTGTGAGTGAGGTAATTTAATTTATTAGTCTAATTTATTTTTTAATTTGGAAGTCGGTGCGGTTTGTTCGCTTTTTGTACTATTAGCCTAAATACATAATTTAGTACAAAATACTCAGTTTCTCATTACAGCGTGAACGTTCTTCCATTAGGTGTGCATTTACAACCATGACTTAAATAGTTTTCAATAATGAAGTGCGTTTAGTGCCAATCGCGAACAAGCTTGGAAGTGTAACTTAATCTCAATCGGAGACCGTCTATCCGTTATTCCAGTGTATAAATAAAACATGTAATTGACTTTTGGAATGAACTCCCCGTTGAGGTCTTCCCTGGAGATTACAGGATGGGGTCCTTCAAGCAGGGTGTGAAAAAGATCAAGTTGCAAGCGTCCATAGGCGGCGGTAAACGCTTACTATCAAAAGGACCGCATGCTTATTTGCCACTCGTGTGGTATAAAATCGGACTGTTTGGTTAAGGTGGAGATTGACCGAGGTTTTATTGCAATTATTATTCAATAGTGCCAGCCAGATTTTAACGACGTCATAATTGTATTCTTTTGAACACTGTTTAATAATGGCGATATCGTATTATGATTAGGCCCCAGAACTTAACTTAACTTAACTGTAACATATTTAATGTGTTGTTTATTGGCTTAATATAATTCTGCCTAAGTGGGGGGTAACCTTCTATAGCTTTGGCTATGTGTGTATGTGTAAGTACGACACACCTCTGCCTAATTCTTCGAGGACCCTGTGGGAAGGCGTGAAGGATATTGTCTCTTTCTCTTAGCTATTAATTGTATGATCATATTAGGCACAGTATAAGTTATGTCATTTGCCATACAATGAATAGCGTGAGCCTAGACGCATAGGGATTTTATCCATCGGGGCAGGTTTTCTACTCTTTCAGCCTACCCAGTGACCGGAGTGTTGATAGTCTTAAACATTCTTGAATAATGTTTGTATGAAAAGATCCTCCGCTATGATTGTTTTCATTGGTTGGCAACCCTGCGAGACATAAAAAAATTACACATTAGCAGATAGATATTAATAAAGTTTATGTGGAATATGTCATTACCTTCCTTAAAAACACAAATAGCTTCTATCTTCGTGCAAGGCCCCACAATTGGTGACGCGAGAATGTTTATGTATTTATTTATGTGATATAATGAAGGTCTAGAAGTGGCGAGTGTTATGCTGTTTTACTACTACGGACATTGTTAAGGAAATATAAAGTTTTTTCTTATTATTTTTTATTGCTGGCCACTTAATTCAGCTTTGTATCCATCACCAATGTTTTTTTGTTTTATGTATATCAGTGAGTGTCTGTTCGTAGCAGCAAAGTGGCGTGGGTTAGATTATAGTTCTTAAGTGAGATTTGTTCATACCCAGTCGCAAATGGAAATAAATTATACAATGAATGAACTTATTGTGGTTTTATTGTTCGCCTTTGTCATACATTTGTTCAAAGTTCATTTTCAGAAAAAAAAACTCCGATGAAATCTAGTTTCACGCAGGTGGAATACATAGATAGTAATCAAATACAAATATAACTAGATAAAACCTCTGGTGGCTCGTCTCTGTCACGTGAACACTTAAAATATCCCCGACGAAGGAGGGTGTTGTTACATCACTGCCTACCCCTTCGGGCACTTTTGCGGGAAGGTGTGAAACTGTGAAGATATAGGTATCTTAATCTAAATTAAAAGCTAATAATAATAATATTAGTACACGATTAAAGCAAGGTGTCAGAAATAACAACTCCATTCTTCTAGAAGTTGTAGGATATTGTAAATATATTCTTATGACGATGAAATAAAATAAATAGCTCCAAAGATTATAAAAAAAAACGATAACATTTTTAAAGGGAGTACTCAATATACGCTGTACAGTTTTAGGGCTTTGTCTGAAATTATTAATAAGATAATACAAACATAGTTTGACTCCATATGTATAACGTTAAAGTACAGCAGATTTTTGTGCGAAAATAAGGTGAAACAATTGTCAATATGGAATTATATTTTGTTAATTTGATTCTCGACATTGTGCCTCATCACATATTTGAGAAACTATACTCTGTATATGTGCAGCTGAGTCTGTTATAAAACGTTTGTCAATAATGCACGCGCCACTTTACACCGGACCGAATGCTTTGTTTGCCGAACAAATAATAAAGGCACCGTATTTTCAACTATGTATGATACTCAGTCTGTGCCAACAGAGCTTTATTCAATCAATTGAGCAACTTGGTCTGGAGCACGTTGGCTTTCAATGCAATTACTTATTAGTACGTACATATAGAAAGGATGAGTATTCTTGACTAAACATATACAATGCTAGTGTTTGGAAGAAAGAAGACCATGTTACAACTATTGATCAAATCGATAGGACACTCAAGGATGGGAACATCAAGGGTAATCGAAACCGGCGAGTATGTATATGAAGGGAAAAATGAATGTGGATAAGGCGAAAGAGAAGAGTAGAGTTACTGGGACTGTATTTTCATCTATGATATGTATGTAAGTAGACACTTAAATCCGGCCACCACAGCTCTCAGACTATCGAGAGCTGTGGTGGCCGAATGGTTCGACTAGGTGCCTGCAAGTTAGAATAAAGCTGAACTTAGAATAGTGATTAGTCACACCACGAGCTTTACGGTGAAAGAAGACATCCTCTGAATCCAACTCAAGCATACGTTTGAGACGAAATTCAAATTCAATAAAATTTTAGGCGGGCAAAACAGGAGAGCATCATAGTAACATGTAAAAAGCTTTCATTAATATATTTTTTCAATTGAGTATTCTTATCAGAGAGAGATCGTGAGCTTTTAAATATAAGCCATCGCCTTTTTTTTTTGTACAAAGATTACACGCTCAAGCACCAGTGCGAACCAATGCGATGTTTTAACTAGGATTTATTACACAAAAATTAACAGACCAGTAAAATATTTTCGGCCAAAGGTGGTTGTTGATATTAGATTAAAATAGGTACTTCTATTTAGAACCTAAGTAGTATTATATTAAGGATGAGATAAGCAGAGAAATATTTTCAAGGTCGATAGATAATGTTTCGCCCTAGCTCTTTGAAATGCCTTTTCTCAGAAATTATCTACGGAAAGTTGAGGGTTTTAATTTGTAATAGGCTAAGTTATCTTATATTATACGGAGGTACTACATATTCTATTTTTATATAGATGTCTAAAAATAAATTCCAGGAACCAGTAAGTGCTCTCAAAGTGTTTGACTAGCCGATTATATGGACAGATCCTAAGACTTCGTTACTTTGCTACAAAAACACACGTAAGGGTAAAATAAAATTACTTTTCATTAGAACAATATAAGAATAGAATGCCCTAGGGTATCTAACCTATGTTATGGTTTGACAAAGCCTAACACGCTTGTTGATTGGTTGGAGTAAATCTACTATTATATTATAAACTAGCTGTCAAGCCCAGCTTCGCTTGGGTGAAAAACTAACAATTTATGAAACACGATCCCAGCGCCACCTATACGGTCTAATTGTGACCCTAAACCATTCTCGAATCCACCTTAAGAGACACAGACACACAGACAAATTTAATTAAAATCAGTCCGGCCGTTTAGGAGGAGTTCAGCGACACACACACGTACAGAAGAAATATAATATATATATATTTTTTTTCATACAAACCTTCTCCTGACAATAAAGGATTCATAAAAGAAAGATTTATCCAATTTGGTGCAGTCGTTTGGAAGTTATGCGCGTAGAAACATTTCGATGATTCATTTGTATGATTATTTGTATATATTTTATTTGTGAGTATGTATGGATGTTTGTTTCTCAATCACGCCAGAAGGGCTGAATTGAATTAAATTTGGCACAGATATAGATTATTAGCTGGATACACACATGGGATATGTTTAGTTGCGAAAATAAATCTAGATCAAATCGATTTACGTGGGACCGCGTTCCACATCTAGTATTATATATTTAAAAGATTGTGAAGATTTTGTTTGTAAGTTTTTCACACAAAAGCAATGGATTTTAATGAAACCTTACAATAATAAAGCTCATGCATCAGAATGACACAGGAATAGGAAAGCTAGTAAATTTATGAAGATATTTTGTTCGATAATCAGCAAAATTATAAACGATAAGCCATAGTGGCCGAGTGGTTAGAATAAGTTGTCTGCCATATAAAGATTACACGTTCGAATCCCGTCGGTACTGATGATTGACTGATGATTTTTGTGAACGTACAGTCATTAGTTATACCATTAGTGTTCATCACACAAATAGCTGCCCGCCTGCGCGGGATTCGAACCCGCGACTTCAAGTTTCGCAGTCAGGAGCTCTAACCACTAGACCAGACGGTCGTCAAAATTCATTATTTACATTTGATGATATCTGTTCAGGAGTTGAAGCTGTGCGTCGCAGTATCGGGCAAGGCTTGTCAGACATTATTATACTATTCATGTTCTAATAATGTTTTAAAGTTAGACGTCTCCGAGAAATGTATAATATAGCATAGAACCTTGACAGGTTTGACTCGAGCGTCCCATGCACTATTACCAACAACTTGTTTCAAAAGAGCTTTTGTTTTTCTACTCCCGAAGGAAGAAGTCGGCGCCCGCGCCGTGCACTGGCGCCTTTCTCCGAGCGAGAGAGATGGCTACACAATTTCCTTGACCGTTAAAAAGAGACAGAGCAATAGCATTCCGCGTCACACACACAAACCGAATGTTCCAATGAATCCAGTTTGCTTGTTATGCGCCGGTCATTCGGTTGTGTTCCGCCGTGACTTTTTCGCCAGTGATGTAAACAAAAATAAACTTTTGTGTGATACCCGGACAGTTATTTGACAAAGAAGCGTGAAAAGCATGTGTTGAGGTTGAATTCGGAGGATTTCTGTGGGATTTCCTATATTTGAGGTGAGGATAAGTAAGAATTGAGAATGCAGCCCGATCCCTCTCGCCCCTCCGGCAGGAATGCACTGCGGTGCGCTGCCTGCGCGCACCTTGTTGTCCACAAAATTTTACTCAATCAATAGTTCATTCTTCCAACAATGTTTTTTAAACAAAATACAACTGAAGTAATAATGTCAATAACAGCCCGTGATTGCTATGTCAACATTGTTGGTGATGCATATTTGATGCTTATCGCTATAAAAATAATTAGTGTTGTTATTTGGATAGGAACAGTTTTTTTATAACATCACAGAATATATATCTGTGATCTAGCGTGCCCCGCGGTTTCGCCCGCGTAAAAATATCTTTGGTAGATGAGATCTGGATCAATATCTAATATCTAACCTAAATCGCTGTGCCTAAATTCATAATTTTTTTATAAAATCTGTGTACTTCCGGAGCTTGTTCTTCAGGGTCTGACTTAAAATACTTCAAGATATAATTGGCTCGACGAAACTGGCGCTATATGCTCTGTCTGCCTACCTGTTAGGGACTGGGCGTGATGATTTGTATGTAATATTTTGACATTGACTGTCAGCAGCTTGCGTTCGAGTTTCCGAGCTTAATTCAACATCGTATACTACCAACTTCGTTTGTTTGTTCTTTTGAGCGCCCTAATCTTAGGAACTACTTATCAGATGTGAGTAATTTTGCATTACATAGCCCGTTCATCAAGGAAGTCTGTAAATATGAACATGCTACCCTAGAGAGCGAGGCAGTTTTTCCAATATAAGACTAATCCGGCACTTTCTCTTGCGTAAAATTTTATCAATGCAGGTGAAATTAAAGTAAATATTCTGGTATTTCCGGAATAAAATATATATGTTACCTGTTAATCCAGCTAATTATCTCTGTGCCAAATTTTATACAATTGCGTTCAGTAGTTTTCGCGTGAGATAGAATCAAACGTCCTCACAAACTTTCGCATTTGCATTAATATAGTAAGAGACCTACGCATTGTTTATTTAACTACAAGGCATTAATGTAATTGACAACTTACGTCAATCAAATGATCACACGGCTACTTCGAAGAAATTCCGCTGCACTCACATTTGATAATGTTTAACCTTTGACCTTGTTTATTCGGTTACATTAATTCTCATGTTATTTTTAAATTATCACATCTCCAACATTCCTGCATCTAAATTACGGGACTCTGCCATATGCAGTTATATCTCGCTTACTATGGTTAGCAGTTAGCACCTTCGTTAGTACCTGTGCGATGGAAACAAATGTTACAGCTTTTTCTGTAAGTAGATGGCCATTATTATGGCGGTTTCTAAGAAGGATTATACTTTTGCAAAAAAGGTTGTGTTTTTTAATAAAATTTTTTTGGCTGATGTATAATTCTGGCACTTAACTAAACTAATATGCAAATACACGGTAGATAATTTTTACTATCAAGGGAGATTTTTTTGTCTATGATACTCTAGGTGAAAGCGTGCAATCAGAGCCGGATAAGTCAGTGCGGGGCCTTTAGCAAATTCTATCAAGGGACACTTTGTTACGGTCAGTAAGTGTTGGGTACGCGTGTGTTACTGAATAAGTTACTCCTTTTTACATCAGCTATCTGCCAGTGAAAGTCCCGTCAAAATCGGTCAAGCCGTTTCAGAGATTAGCCGGAACAAACATATATATACAGACATAAATAAAATTGGTATATGTACCGTGGTCATTTTAATATTACAAACAGACACTCCAATTTTATTTATTTGTATAGATGTAAGTAGGTATGTAATAAGGTAAGAGCTCTGGTACAACTGGATGACAGCGAAGTAGTATACATTATATAGTATATATATCTGGCTGTATACATCACAAGCTTTAGAAAGGTCTAGAAATCATCAAAAAAGCCTTTGCATAGCAGCAAAAAGTACTAGGCTAACAGAAACAGTGAGAGTTCTGACATTTGCAAGACTGGTGTGAATGAAACGAACGAGGTCCAAAAGCGTAGAGACGCGTGTGCGATTCCCCTGGTGTTGCAAGTGTCCATAGGCGGCAGTAACCACCATCAGGCGGACCGCACGCTTGTTTGCCACCTTAATAGTATACTATTGTAAAAATGTGGCAATAATTTGATGAAAGCACAGACTGATAGTTACAAAATATGGCTGTTATAACGGGTTCCGACGTTGAAAGAAATGTAAACGACTGTAATTTCCGGTTCCCTCGACGGTAATTTGGAAGCTTGTTACCAGTTCCCTGAGCTGGGGATAGCTATAACATCTTCTATAATTTAATAATGTTACTTATATTACAAAGCCGTGGTGGCCGAGTGGTTCGAGCAGTTGCCTGCGACGCAAAGGTCGCAAGTTCGAATCCCGACTGTACCAATGAGTTTTTCTGAACTTAAGTACAATGATTAGTCACACCACGAGCTTTACGGTGAAGGAAAACATCATTGAAACCTGCATATGTCTGAGAAGAAACTCAAAGGCGTATGTATAGTCGTGCTTGAGTAACGGCGATGGACTCGCCATCTCTCATGTTGGCACCTAATATACCTCTGGCGGAAAGTGGGTGTGTGGGTATTACCTATACACCTCTGCCTACCCCTTCGGGGACCCTTGTGGGAAGGCGTGAGGATATATTATTTTATATATTATATATATTATATACTTATATTACAAATGATTAAAGCTAAAACCACAAGCTCGGTTCCGGTGACTGCTTTTTCATCATCATCATATCATCACGCCGAGTACCTAACGGGGTAGGCAGATAGTATAGAGCGCCAGTTCTCTATAGACTTACATACCTCTTTCGGTTCGTTCACATTCATCAGTCTCTTCATACATGCTCGTCGGTTTCGAGTACTCTTGACGTTCCCGTCCGGAACGTCCGGAACGTGGTCTTCCTCTTCTTGCACAAAATTTTGCTTTGTATATTCGTAATTTCGTTAATCTTTCTTCCTTTCTATATGTCCAAACCAGCGTAACATGAGTGCTTTTTAAAATACATAATATCTAAGATATAAAATAATTTAATCGTGCTCTTTAACATTATCAAGGTAGCGTAACTCATCTGACTGTAAGCGTTAATATATTTAAATAAAAAAGGCAATGGCAGTTTATGATGTATGAAAATCTCATGCCAATCAAATGACTTCGCAAAATTACGTAACTACTTTTTGAATATATCATCTTCATGCTTTCCCATAAAGGGATAGGCAAAGGTGTATATCAACCTGCTTTCGCCAGGGATTTGCGAGCCAACATGAGATTCGACTGTGTATACATCATTGGACTACTTCTCAAACGTATGCAGGTTTCCCCTCGACGTTTCATCGTAAATCTAGTGGTCTGATTAATTACTATGTGTAAGTTAAGAAAAATACATTGAACTTGAAACCTTTGCGTTGCAGATGGCTACCCAAATTACACAGTCATTAAGGTGTACAAAATTTCAGGCAATATGAAATATTTTGCTATTAAGTGTACTTTACACTCTACTTTTGTGAAGGCAAAGGCGATATTTTTGGTGAATATACAAACAACGTATGATAATACACCACATAATCCTTGTGACGTAATTAAACGGTAAATAGTTATGGCGTAATTGTCATGCATGTCTTATAAAGAATTCTGTTGCCAATTGGGCACGCGCCATTTGTATTGTACGACACGTTGTCGCTACGTTACTGCTAAGTTGAAATAAACGAAGCAATATATAGCTTATTATAATTGGTATATCCGTTATAATTCACAAGTCCCTCACGGGGTAGACAGAGGGAGTAAAGCGGCATTTCTCTCTGTACTTATAGACCTTATTCGCTTCATCTTCATTCATGCTCTCCGGTTTGGAGTAATCTTGTTACTCGCCATTCAGATTCTGGAATTGGCACAGTTTCCGACATGTCTGCTACATTTAGGTACCTACACTGGTGATAAGGAGATGCGTACGTGATTTGAGAGACATAGTATTTCGAATCAAATTATATGGGGGTCATGCTATCGATCGCATAGGTCAATCTGCGAAGTGTTAGGAGGTCAAACGAGAACAATTAACCTTTATTGTTTAGTCATAACTAACTAAATGTATAAGCATTTTAAATTTGATTTCCGATGAATATTATGCTGTCGAAGTTTCTACAACTGCAAGCAGAACACAATTTAAGTAATAATAAATGTTCAAAGCTAAGCCCGAGTTGTTCGCTCGCCTGCACCAATGAGTTTTTCTGAACTTAGGTACATTGATTAGCCACACCACGAGCTTTACGGTGAAGGAGAACGTGGAGAGGAAACCTGCATACGTTTGAAATGAAATCCTGAGATGTTTGTATAGTCGTATTTGAATAACGATGATGGACTTGCAATCTGTCAAGCTGGCACATTCATTATTTTCAATTCTCGGAGTCACAATTAATAACATACATATTATCACACCGAGCCCCTCACGGGGAAAGTAGATAGAGTAGAGCGCCAGTTCTCTCCATAGTTACAAACCACCATCGCTTTACGCACATAGATCAGTCTACTCTACGTGTTAATCATATATGTATCTTTTATAACAAAAATATTTCGTTATGTTTAGTCCAAATACCTCCCAGCTCAAGAACTAGTCCAATTGGCTTCGTACAAACACCCCTATATGGGTAAGTAATAATCAGTTTCCAAAACGATAGCAAACATAAAACTTATACGGAACCTCGGGCGGTGTGGGCAGTAAATACCTTCTCATCGGTCCACTTCACTCGGACATACAGACAAACGGGTTCTTTGGAAGCGAACAGGATTGATGCAATGGCCGGCGTCGTTTATTGCAGAGATTATACTTAAATCAGGTCATATAATAAATAAAGAGCTTTGATGGCCCTGTGGCTCAAGTTGCCTGCAAGCAATAATAAGATTGCAAGTTCGAATCTTGACTGTACTCACCACTTTTTCTGAACTCATGTACCTACGGTGATTAATCACACTGGAATAAGAAATATTTATAATAATGAAAAATATTTGTTTAACATTATGTTATATGGATACGTAGAATCTCATAACATGTACTGGAAACAAATGAGTACCTACCTCTTTCTTCTTCTTAAATTTAGAGACTTTTATAGAATTTAAAGACTTACTTCAACTCCTTTCGGTGTAACTGTAACCATCCACTAATATTATAAAAATAAAGTTTGTGGTTGTCACACTCACGCCAGAACGGCTTGACGGAATTGGATGAAATTTGGTACTGAGATAGATTATTAGCGGGATAACATAGGATTTTATTCTAGAAAATAATTCACAATGATTCAAATTTTACGCAAAGGCAATCGTGGGGTATAAAAGTTAAAGCAAGCAAAAGCTAAAGTATAAAGCAAGTTAAAAAATGAATCTATGATTTTATTGATTACAATCATGTTTTAAACATGTTACGCACGATGTGATCGATCGAATTATTCGATTTGATTCGATACGCCGGCCGGCAGGTATTGATTCGATCAATTAAACCCACAGGCTGGCATCGCATCAGCTATTACAAGTTATTTAAAGGCATGACACTACGTTATCTCATAATTAACATTTGTTAAGGCCCGAGCCTACGTCACAACAATTTATGACAATAACAATAGACTGAGCGATACATAGAAGTTATTGATATTTATATACGCAAATATTACTTTATATTAAACAAAAAGCCGTGGTGGCCGGGTAATTCGAGTATTTGCCTGCAACTCAAAGGTTGCAAGTTCGAATCAGGACTGTATCTATGAGTTTTTCAGAACCTAAGTACAGTGATTAGTCACACCACGAGCTTAACGTGGAGGAAAACATAGAGAGGAAACCTGCATACGCTTGAGAAGTAATTCAAAGGCGTGTGTATAGACGTGCTTGAGTTACGGCGACCGACTCGCCATCTAACTAGATCCCATAGATCATCATCAGCGAAATAATAAGTCCAGCGATTTGTTCAATATTAGTGTATATAAATAAACAAAAAAAAAACGTTCTACCTTTGTCCTTTATAGACTTTGAAACCGTCCGACCGAGGTGCAAACAGGTTTCATTTGAAAGGGGGAAAATGCCTGATTTTAGATCATCAACAATTTCAGCGTAGTAGTACACGCCGGGTATCCGCTAATAGTTAATAAATAAATGAATAATTATATAATACTAGCGACCCGCCCCGGGTTCGCTCGGGCATTTATAAGACAATTTATGTCAATTTTAAGAATATTGTTTGTTTAACAGTTGTATTGCTCTGAAAAATAAACAAAGAAACGACAGAAAAAGTTTTAAGTATTACATTTATTTATATATATATATTTAGTGTGCAAGAAAAGGCAGAGGAAGGCCACGTTCTAACTACCTGGATCAAATAGATCGGACTCTGAAGGACGGGAACGTTAAGAGTACTCGAAACCGACGAGCATGTATGAAGAGACTGATGAATGTGGACGAAGCGAAAGAAGTATGTAAGTCTAGAGAGAACTGGCGCTCTATACTCTCTGCCTACCCCGTTAGGGACTTGGCGTGATGATATGTATGTATGTGTGTATTTATTTATATAATTTCTCGATAAAAATATTCATGATGGTTTATCAATAATCTTTTGCAGCTATTATATAAATATATATTACTACTATATATAGGTGCTATTTTTAACCACGCCTTATTTATGGCCTGCATTATATTATATGCTCCACAGACGAAAAAACCAAAATTAAGGGAATATTTTCCTTTACATCTTCTGCATTGCTTTGTGATATCTCAAACTAGTTGTATATTATGTATGAAAAATAATTAAGTTCTTGCAATCGCAGTGCCACCTATCGGGTCCATTAATAACTCTAAACCATTCTCGGATCCACTTAAACACACACAAAAATCCATCAAAATTGGTCCAGTCGGTTAGGAGGTTCAGTCACATACACGCCCATAATAATTATATATATATACATACATACATATGTATCATCACGCGGAGTCCCTAACGGGGTAGGCAGAGAGTATAGAGCGTCAGTTCTCTCTAGACGTATATACTCGTACATTTATTTCTAAACCTTCTCACAAGGTTCCTCACAGTTAAGGTTTAATACAAAATGGCTTTTTGTGAATAAATAAAGAAATTGCCTTAAATTTGTAACACTATATAGTCACCTAAAGCCCGCAGAGCATTTTATCACCTACATTTTACAGCTGAGTCTAAATAAAGTTCCCCTTAAGAGAATTCAAACTATACGTTAACTGGATCAGTTTTATAACCGTGTAATATAACAATAATAGCAGTATTTGGTCTTTTATTACTATGGAGGGGCATAAAGATAATTCCAGGCATTTTTCATCGGTTATATAGCTTACAGCATATAGTTATATTTTGTTTGCGTGCGTAAAAGTCAGGAATTAAAACGTCTTGTGGAAGTTTACGTTCGGATAGTGCCAGAGAGTGGCAAATGTAATGAACCACAGGTTTAATTACTACTGTGTTGTATGTATGAGTAAATATTTTTCTTAATTCTTTCAAGCTAGATATTAAACTCCTGTGTTCTATAGCAATGTTTTTTTCTGAACGTGAGTACACGTTACGAGCTTTTCGGTCTACGAAATCAACGCGCTGAAACTTATATACGTTAAATAAAAAAAAAAAATTAAAAAGCGTATTGTTTTCGCATATTTGTTCCTGAAATATGCCACTAGACAAGAAATTGATCACGTTGGCGGAGGAAGTGTGTTATGTGTAATAATTCTGCCTACCGTTTGGAGCACCTTTTTAGGTGACACAGGATTATTTCACAGTGCCAACGCACTAATCCTACAATTACCCACCATTAATTTATTTGCACCCATTTTATTGATGTACTTTGTATTGTGTACACAAACAAAATCATGTAAACAGAAAATCTAATTTGGAGCTTTGAAATCTCTCCCAATTTCAGAGATGTGTAATGGCAGTGAACGGGATCGAGATGCATTTTTCATTTCTCACAGTTCTGATCATAAATTCTCAGATGCGAACTTATTTATACGTAGTCAGTTGTGCTGGCAACGGTTACCAATTCTGAATTTGAATTTATATTGGCGAAATGTTAGCTTACGATTTTATGGTCTTATATAGAGTGCAATTAATTTAAGGCGCGGACTTTGTCAGCCTCTAGACCGCGCTCACAATTTATGGGACTTACTATCACGATTCTCAAATTGAATGTCTTTTCAGCGCAATACAAGTCTGTATACTAGTAGTCTGTGTAACGCAAGTTCTTAATTCAAAATATTTTAGTTCACATAAAATGTACTCTGAACGTAATATATAATTAAATATTATATTTTAAAAAAGGCCGAGTGGTTCGAGTAGTTGCCTGCAACACAAATATTGCAAGTTCGAACGACTGTACCAATGAGTTCTTCTGAATAAACCTCTCCGTCGTCTACTACTCTCTATTTCACCAGTCTAGAACTTTAATTATTTAGTAGATTTTTTCTGGTATATAACATATTTTTGTGTTAATCTAGCTAATACTTTATGCCTGTTCTAAATGTCGCCCAATCATGTTCAGCCGTTAACTGTTACTTTAGTTTAATCTCGATCTGGATTGACTGAACCGTTCTCTACATTTGACAACTATAAATCTGGTTCAGCCTGTTAATGTAGGTACAAAAGCAATATCAGTTAACCTGCACTATACTAGTTGCGAGCCCATATTATTAAGTGACCCCAGCTGCAGAGCAGCTAGCAGCATGGAACCCGCAGTTGAAAAGAAAATACAATAACAACACCATCATCATCATCATCATCATCATCATATCATCACGCCGAGTCCCTAACGGAGAAGGCAGAGAGTATAGCGCCAGTTCTCTCTAGACTTACATACCTCTTTCGTTTCGTGCACATTCATCAGTCTCTTCATACATGCTCGTCGGTTTCTAGTACTCTTGACGTTCCCGTCCTTGAGCGTCCGATCGATTAACAGTTTTATAAAAAAAACATTTTATGAAAAATGATTTCAAATTCGGTATTCCATATTCAAATATCATAAATTCATCCTGTCGTATCGACTAACAAGCGTTTCGCTAACACAGGTATATTTTTTAGTCCTTGATACCTCAGTCCCCACAGGGAATGTACATTACAGGTAATGTTTACTATGTGCCTTACCTCTCTTCTGCTGCTCATTAGCCTAAAGGTCATCTAAGGTCAAATTCAAAGACGCAAAACGATTTAAACATCTTTATCATAGCGTATGGTATATACCTAGAGTGGAACCACAGATCGTCGTGTCAATTTCCATACAGGCTATATAAGCAACAGGTGCATAAAACGTGAGTCCTCCGTCTCTATCTCCCCGTTTCTCTCGTTCTACTGTATACTTTACGAGCATCTTAATATGTATTATTCCAATATATTTATTTACAACGTAATCTACTTTGAATAATAACTCCATAAGCTCCCTGTGATCGTTGTGCGGCAATAACATTACCAAACAAATGTTCCGCCAGTAAAGTATAGCTTTATGGGGTTTATCATAAGTGTATACTTTATGTTCTGTTCGGAATAGGTTGATTTGAGATGCGGCTCACTGTCTGTAAGGCTTTTTTTATACCTCTATAATGCCAAACAAGCATACGGCGGTTACCGTTAGTCCATTTACGCTAACGATACCAAAGTATCACTTACGCGCTGCCACTTTATGTTCGGAGAGTTATACTGTGCTGGCAGCACAATAGGACTAATCCCTCTGCTGCCAACACAATATAACAATCCTCCCCCCTCCCCAAGGAGCTCATTACTGGAAACCTTATTCACCACGTAGGAACACAACACAATAAATTGTGTTATTTGCCTACGGACTTCTATAAGGTGGAGGTCCTGCCCCAGCCGGGCATCTCTAAATTCGGACGGAAAGCCCCGATATGCCCTACCTCTCTTACGTATCTTTTTGATGAAGCATAGTGAAGGAAAACATCGATAGGAAACCTGCATACGTTTGAGACGAAATTCAAAAGCGTACGTATAGTCGTGCTTGAGTAACGGCGACGGACTCGCCATCTGTCACGTTGGCACCTAAAATATATCTCTGCCTTACTCTCTGGGGACACTTGGAAGGCGAGAGGATATTATTTTATTATTATTGAAACATGGAAAGGTTCAAATACCTAGGGCAAAACAAAATTGCGGATTTCAACCCCAACTGCAACAATAAGTTTTCCGAGATTTAGCTCGCCAAGATCTTGAGTGACAGTAAAACATTATAGGAATCCTGTTTACATCGGTAACCAAATTTACAAACGAAACTACAAATCGTGCTTACGAAAGGGGGAAGGACTCGTCATATGTCACTTTGACACCTAAATATATCTCCGACGAAATTATGGTATACCTACTTTTTTCCTGGCTTTTCTTATTCGAAGACTCTTGTAGGTGCAAATGCGTGAAACTCTCATGTCTGCGTATAATTTTATTTAACAATTTTTTTTTTTTAAGTTTTTTTTGTAAATAAATCTTTAACCGTGGCCACCGTGGTGGCCGAGTGGTTCGAGCAGTTGCCTGCGACGCAAAGGTCGCAAGTTCGAATCCCGGCTGTACCAATGAGTTTTTCTGAACTTAAGTACAGTGATTAGTCACACTACGAGCTTTACGGTGAAGCAAAACATCGAGAGGCTTGAGTAACGGCGATGGACTCGCCATCTATCACGTTGGCACCTAATATACCTCTGGCGGAAAGTGGGTGTGTGGGTATTACCTATTCACCTCTGCCTACCCCTTCGGGGACCCTTGTGGGAAGGCGTGAGGATATTATTTTATTTATTATAATAAAACTTTGATATTTTATCTTTTTAATAAAAAAAAGTAGCACAATATTTTATCTTGTAGCTTGCTGTAACGTTAGTATTTTGCTAATGACAAGATATCAGATCATGTATTAAATATCCAATTTCAAACTCGATTACTAGATACGAAGCACGAGTAGCCTTAACTCATTCGGAAAGGTCAAACACTTAACTATTTACTGGGTATCAAATTAATGCTTTAGCAGAACGCGGTGTGTAAATTGACTAACTTGTTCGCGTCTTTACGCCTTTCACCCTTATACTTAGGTGCCAACAAGATATATGGCGAGTCTGTCGCCGACTTTTCGCCACAACTTTACATACGCCTTTGTGTTTCATATTAAATCTTTGCAGATTTCTTCACGTTGTTTTCCTTCACCCTAAAGCTCGTGTAACCGTTTTGAAAAACTGATTTGTACAGACCACTGAGGATTGGAACCTCAACAAACCACTTAAACCAGTCTACCACTACTGCTATATAATAATTAATTAAGGTATTTTAAGTAAAAACTTTAATTTCAAGCATCAGATTTAATTTGATTGCGTAATATACACGAAGCAGTAAAAACTTGAACGTAATCTAACTAGTTACTTGTGTATTTTTTTCGTAATATCCTACGCTGTAGGTGGCCATTTCGAGTACATTAGTTAATCGAAAACGGTGAATTGAACAAATGCCTCACTGTATTTTAAACCCTATATGTATATAATTAGAGGCTTCAATGTATCGGTAAATTGGTCCTTCAAGGCACGTGGTCCGACCACCAGGGCGCAGGGAAGCAGGAACTACACATACTCGACTAGAAGGGGTACTTTTTGCGCTACCTATTGTCTGTCGGATCAGCGCGTGCTTAAGATAACGTCACGTGCCTAATGATGGCAGAATCGAGGTGTAAACGTAAGCGATAAACAATGGTAATAAAATATTTTCCACATAGTAAATCTCAGCGTGGACAGGTTCAAAATTATGCCTCGATCAAGTGGACTTAAGGAGGAATGCTGGAGCGTTCCTTGTTTGAAAATAAGTCTTCCACAACGGTCCCGACAGGGTTAGGCTGGGCAAATATGAAACAACATGCCATCTATTTTCCCTGGATGTATACTCTCGCGGCGTCTGTTTGTCTGTCGTTGCCACTCGTGTCGTTCACACATCTCTTTATCCTTTCCAGAGCGTCTTCCTAAACATTTAAATTTCATATGTCCATAAATCACTGTGAATAATTCCAGAAGATCTTTATTTAACAAAAACTCATCGTAAGACCTCCAGGGCTTTACCTCCAATATGGATTTTCACGAGAGCTTTAACGATAGGCGGTATTATGATACGTTATACCAATCATAATTAAATAATCAATAATAATTTCATAATGTTTAAGCGACAGACGTGTATCTAAAGATTATAAATATTTCTTTTAGCGCACTCTTGTATTACGATTGCAATAGCACCAAGTCGATCACAGGTCCTTTTCGCCGATAATAAGCGTTTATAAGTAGAGATCTATCAAAGTTTATCATGTTTTGTAATTAAAACTAATATCGAGCAAATCCCAATCAATAGCTCATGCACGTTGTTTTGAAATTGGATCGTCATGTCATCGATACCACAGACCACACACGCCCGTTCCGGGTACGTCCCTATTACGACGAAATATACATTGATCCGTGTCCTTGGACTGCACTTGTAGGTTGTTTGCTTGGTAACCGAGATGTTTCACGATAGATAGTTCCAAAGAAATGTTTTGGTATTGTTATGTTATGTCAGGATATTAGGAAGCATGAAAATAGTATAAATGCGGTTGCGATCCCTTTGAAACGCGACGTAACAATATTGGATCGAATCCGCAAAGCAACTGGCGTGAATGAGGGTCATTGTAAAGGTGGGATCAAGTTACGTTTATTTGGAAATATAGACATACGTAAAAATACATCGACTTAGAATAAGAGGCAGTGGAAGACGGCGTTTTAGCTAAGCAGATCCAACCGTCATAAATAGATTTAGAGACTGATAAAATGCTGCGCTCACTTATTCTTCATACTTTCACATGATCCAGGATAGAAGCGTTTAAAGTGTGCTCTTGGCGAAAAAGTAAAGGATATACTGGACTGCAGACACCATTGCGTCTATAATAAAAAAGGAAAAGCAGAATGCCGTAACATCTAAAAACACTTGAGCAGGTATAACGTGGTGTTCACGACCCTTAGGTACGAGGAATCGATAAAGAAGAGGAGTCTAGAGAGAACCTGCGATGTACTCTGCTGTATGTGATGTCATATCGATTCATCGTCATATGCTTAAAAGCTGGGCTCTTATCAGCGTCTGCCGCAACTCCTTCCAATTGCTTTGACCAGTACTACATTATACGCTATGTTAGACGCCCTTTCTTAGATTGATACAAAGATACAAATTAGAAGACATTATCGAGAGTGCTCTGACGTCTTACATCAATTTTCTTTCTCATCTTCTCACGTATCTCTTGTCATCCGGAAAGTTCGACATCATATCTTGGCACTAAATAAATAGCGCACTGCGCGGTTTCAGAGTAGCTTTATTCCAGTTAGTTCTACAACTTATGTACCTGCATATATAAGTTATGGTAAAAAAAAATTCGCTGAGGGTTTTCCTAGAGAGTATAGCTTAGGGTTCTTCAAGAAGGGTGTGAACAGATTTTTGGAGGGTGCAACACTACGGTGTAAGTGATAGGTCACTTGCGTTTTTCTTTTACATGTACCAACATTAATTATAGCTGCTTTAACGTATTTTTGTATTGAGCAATAAAATTATATTCAATTTCAATACTTTGGTGAAAATGACGTTGCGGGTTCCAATCCCGCCTCGTCTAAGATTTTAAACATATTGAAATCTTAGACGAGGCGATACTTTATACATACATATCATCACGCCGAGTCCCTAACGGGGTAGGCAGAGAGTATGCAGCGCCTTTATTGATACACCTTCTTGTATGTATGTATTTAAAGTTCTATATAATATATATTTGGGTAAGTATCCAGTTTGTTAGGACACGCTGAATATATAATAAGGATTAAGCGCAGAATAATCAGAATTAATCAGAAGATTAATTCAAATTGTTGGTTCATTGAAGCCTGCAACATTCAGGAATTCTCTTGTCATATCTGATTAATATGTTATGGCACAGTTTAATTAAACGCCTTTCATACACACCACGTAATTTTTCAGCGAATCCTCAATTTTCTTTCGGGCTTTTATATAAATTCGCTTTTATGAAAGTCATATATTACGATTATGAAAAAGCGAATATTTAAAGAGCCGCGGCGCGCAGCGCGCTTTGAATTCTTTTCTAAACCAAAATATAAACATAATTGTGGGTACTCACACAAAGTCAAGATCTTGAACAAGACTGAGCGTATACATTTAGTAGCAATACGACATCCTACATATAGATATTCCTATAAACACTTACGTAAATCAAATCGTAGTAAGCACAGCTAGTACATATTTAATAAGCCGAGTAAGCCGTGGTGGCCGAGTGGTTCATTAAGTGGCCTGGAGAGTACAGCATGGAGTTCTTCAAGAAGGGTGTGAAAAGATTCCTGCAGTGTCGGCAACGCGCGAGTTATACCCCTGGTTTTGCAAGCGTCCATAGGCGGCGGTAACCGCTTACCATCAGGCGGACCGCATGCTAGTTTGCCACCCAAATGGTAGAAAAAAAAGGACAAAGAAGTTTGAACTTGATTGTACCAATGAGAATTTCTGAATTTAAGTACAGTGATTTACCACACAACGAGGTTTACAGTGAAGGAAAACATCGAAAGGAACCTGCATACGTTTGAGAAGGAATTCAAAAGACGTATGCATAGTCGTGCTTGAGTAAAGGCGATGGACTCGCCATCTGTCATATTGGCACCTAAAATATATCTAGCGGGAAGTGGGTGTGTGGGTTCTATCTACACACCTCTGCCTATCCCTTAGGGGACCCTTGTGGAAAGGCGTGAAAATATGTACATATATTTAAATTTAATTCGGCAATTCGTGCCTGTTTTAATTAAAATTTACTATTGCAACATATATTGAATGACATTAATAAAATGATATGAAAGATAAACTTTAATTAATGCTTATAACATAGCTCGCATACCGATGCCGTAAACTACAACACTCTCTTTCACATACCGCTGCGGAATTACAGATATACAATATCACCGTTGAGAGTGGAATCATAGAGTAGTATTCTTTGTGTAGAATAAACATTATGAAACAAATGATTAGCGTATTATATTACCTATTTATAATGTAATGTGTGTAATACATATGCGCAGCTAATAATAGTTACGTGTGATTGTCGCTTGTTTTTACTGTGTATATAAGCTTTGGTAGGTTCTCTAAGTTATACTAGTCTCCGACAAAGTCAAGATTGTGGGTTCAAACCTCTGTGGTATAAACAAAATGAGTTTTGAGTGAACTTTAGGGTGCTTAAAAGTGAAGAACATATCATCATCGTCGGAAATATTAAAACTGAACACTATTGATTACAATATGACGAATAAGGCGAGTATGTATAAAGAGCTTGGTATGAGGCGAAGGAGGTCAGTTGATGTTTCGAGAGGACGCACACTCTCACCTGTCTGCTACCCAGTAAGGAGCTCGGCCTGACGATGGCCTGAACTTTGTATGTCACATCAGCCCTAAAATTTACCAAATCGTATCAACCAGTACAGTCCAGCTCCGTAGGTCGCTAATCAGCAACGTTAGAAGGGAAGATCTTAGCACTTAAGAAGTGCCTGGCTGAAAAAATTAGTCTCGCCACTGTTGGGTTGAGTAGCAAAAGATTTCGGAGCTCACGTTATGAGAGACATTACAAAAAAGTTTCGCTTCCGATGTCAAGACGATCGCGGAGAGAAAACCATACATGGCTACAAACATGTTGCATCAACATAATAGGAGGAATTTCTGTCCAAAATATTATTGGCTCCGGCACGCAACGTATGTCGACGAGGCTGTTTCTCACGAAATTATTTCCATTATCGACACTGCTTGAGAAAGCTAGTATTATTATCAATATGAAAGTTATATAATAATATATCCTCACGCCTTCCCACAAGGGTCCCCGAAGGGGTAGGCAGAGGTGTATAGGTAATACCCACACACCCACTTTCCGTCAGAGGTATATTAGGTGCCAACGTGACAGCTGGCGAGTCCATCGCCGTTACTCAAGCACGACTATACATACGCCTTTGAATTTCTTCTCAGACATATGCAGGTTTCCTCTCGATGTTTTCCTTCACCGTAAAGCTCGTGGTGTGACTAATCACTGTACTTAAGTTCAGAAAAACTCATTGGTACAGTCGGGATTCGAACTTGTGACCTTTGCGTCGCAGGCAACTGCTCGAACCACTCTGCCACCACGGCTAAATATGAAAGTTAGTTTGCTTTTTATTTAATCTCGCAATACAGGCCGATCAGGCTAGAGTACCTGGATATACACATAGGCTTAATATTCTTACCTTGAAATTGAAGCAGTTCAGCCCCGGATCCTCAATTTTTTTTAGGTGGGGCAAAAACTAAAAAATGCCGCCCCCGCGCACTAAAATTTTTTTTTACATTTAGTGTGTTTTAACAGTGTCTGTTTACATATTTAAAAAACCGCGCTTTATCGTCGCAGACCGCATCGCAGGCTTCAAGAGGCAGAGAGACAGCTATCAAGAAAGGGTATCTGAACAGCTAGCCTGTCCACCGACAGATGTGTTTAAGAGTGTCGATGTTTGCTGGCAGTTCCTTAAGTCCAGCATATTATGCACCGCGAAAGAGGTTTGTGGCATTTCGAAAGGGCGGACAACCAAAAGTTGCGATGGTTGGTGGGATGATGAAGTAAAGAAGAAGTTAAAAAGAAGGAGGATGCAAGGCAAGACAATTTAGCTATGTCCAGCTCAAGTGAAAGTATGAAAGAAAAGTCGAAAGAAAGATATCGATTGCTAAAAATTCGCACGATAGAAATAATAGCACAGGAGCGTGAAAGGTTTCTAATGAATGTAGACGAAAAACTGGCACACAATTTCAAGGACAACGCAAAACTGTTTTGGGGGGAGTTAAGAAGTCCAGAAGTTGTGTCACAGCTAGTAGCAGGATGAATGTGATTCTTTCTAAGGACAATGACATACTGACAGACAAAACAGACGTCCTCAGGCGATGGGGTGAATTTTACAAAGATATGTATGATGATGATGCCGCTGATCTACTCATAGATCTGCCTCCAACAGAATCTAGCGAGGATCCTTTAGCGGATAAAATAAGTATGGGAGAGATTGTAAGAGCGATCAAAAGTCTGAAATGTGGAAAAGCAGCGTGAAAGGATGAGATGACAGCTGAGATGATCAGTACGGTGGACCAGCGGTCTGAGACGTCATCTACTTGCTATGTAACCTGTGCTGGGAAATGGGTGATGTTCCGGACGACTGGAGGCGAGCAGTCATTGTGCCTTTCTATAAAGGAAAGGGATCACGATTAGACTGCTCAAACTATAGAGCTATCAGCTTGGTCAGCTTAGCTACAAAGTGTACACGAAGATCCTGACGATCAGAATGCAAGGGCGATCAGATAGGTTTCTCTGGGAATCCCAAGGTGGATTTAGACCAAGAAGAGGATATATGGATCAAACCTTCTCGAATCGCGGAAAAGTTTTTGGATGATAACCAAAAGTTTTTCTGCACTTTCGTCGACTTAGAGAAGGCATTTGATAGTCGTACGAAAGGAACTCTGGGACGTGTTGCCTGGATATGGAGTGAGTGGAGTGAAAATGGGAAACTTAGTGGTCAACTGCCTACTATACACCGATGGCGCAGTTTTACTGGAGTCATCAGAGGGCGAACTGCAGTCACTAGTTAACATAATGAAAGAAGAATGTGGAAGAAAGAAGCGGCTGCGCCTAAACGCTGGCAAGACTAAGGCTCTGGCATTCGAAAGAGATGAACAAGTGACCGGGTGAATTTGTATACCTAGGAAGCATGTTCACATGAGATGAAAAGTATGAAAAAGATATTGAAAGAAGGATAACTGCCGGTAATAAGGTGAATGTGGCCCCATTCCGTGTCGCCGTGTCGGCGTTGATGGGCAGCAACAGTCTCAGCAAGAATACCCGAGATCCACAATGCGATATTGGTGCCTACTTTATTGTATGGCGGCAAATCCTGGCAGCAGTTGATATGCAGTCTCTTCGAAAAATGTGCGGGGTCACGATTTTAGATCGAATCCGCAATTAGTCCGCAAATCAACTGGAGTGAATGAGGGTGTGATTGTAAAGATGAAGAAAAGCATGTTACGTTGGTTTGGACATATAGAATGGATGAGTGAAGAAAGATTGACGAAACAGATATGCAAGCAAAAGTGTGTGCCAGAAGAGGCAGAGGAAGACCACGGTCCAACTACCTCGATCAAATCGATCAGACGCTCAAGGACGGGATCGTCAAGAGTACTCGAAACCGACGAGCATGTATGAAGAGACTGATGAATGTGGGCGAAGCGAAAGAGGTATGCAAGTCTAGAGAGAACTGGCGTTCTATACTCTCTGCCTACCCCGTTAGGGACTTAGCGTGATGATTTATAGTATATATATTTAGCATTTAGCACATACATATATCAAAACATATTTTTAAACTCTATTTGTCTGTCTGTCTGTTTGTTCCGGGTAATGTCTGGAACGCCTGGACGTGTGAATTTGGCCGCCCCCTGAACTTGCCGCCCGGGGCATAGGCCCCGGCTTGCCCCCCCCTAGATCCGGCCCTGAAGCAGTTGCCTTGTTTTTACGTTTAATTTGTTGGACGCGACCTTTGATTAACCAAAGATAAAATTTGCAGCCGTACCGGGACCAATGTATCTAACGATAGTCTTGCCAATTAGATTGGCAACATTCTCAACAGTTTAACACGTAATCAGTAGACTAACGCAAATTATAAATTTGTGAAGAAATTAGGATGTTTGTAAATCAATCACACCAGGATGGTTGAACGGTTTTGGATGAAATTTGGCACAGAGATTGATTGTTAGCTGGATTAACACATAGACACATATAGTTGTTAATAAGTGAGGTATTCAAACACTTTAAAGGCCAGATATTAAACCTTTTTATGCGCCATTTTCATAGTCACCCAGTACCCCAACACAATAATGGTTCAATGCGAGTGTCAAATAAAAGGGTTGCTATGAAAAGAATGAAAGCAATAATTTTGATTGTCACACATGGTGTGGTATGCGGGACCATACAATTGTTTTATGGTCCGGTTATATTATATCCCGTACATACCCCACACCATGCATTATTAATCTTAAGAAAGTCAGGTTATATCCATAATGTCACAAGACTTTCTTGAGACGGCGATAAAATTAATAATAAATAATATATCCTCACGCCTTCCCACAAGGGTCCCCGAAGGGGTAGGCAGAGGTGTATAGGTAATACCTACACACCCACTCTCCGCCAGAGGTATATTAGGTGCCAACGTGACAGATGGCGAGTCCATCGCTAAATTAAATTGATAAAATTGCACTACAACATATATTCGTGTTTAGCCTAATTTACTGAACTGTACTTAAGTTAAAAGAGAGAAAGATTGACGAATAGATATACAAAGCAAAAGTGTGTGCAAGAAGAGGCAGAGGAAGGCCACGTTCCAACTACCTGGATCAAATAGATCGGACTCTCAAGGACGGGAACGTTAAAAGTACTCGAAACCGACGAGCATGTATGAAGAGACTGATGAATGTGGACGAAGCGAAAGAGGTATGTAAGTCTAGAGAGAACTGGCGCTCTATACTCTCTGCCTACCCCGTTAGGGACTTGGCGTGATGATATGTATGTATGTATGTATGTAAAAAAGCCGTCCACGCCGACGAAGTCGCTGGCACAGCTAGTATACAATAATCCAGCGACCATGTTTTGTAAATAATTGCGTACATTATACATTTTCGTGCGGTCCCAACTCCATTCTCGCTGCCATTCGTCAGTCAAATCCACCGGTAGTTGTCAATTAGCAAACTATAAAACTGTCAGCTTACACATCGGAATTCTGTCCATGCTCTTTCGCGGAAGCATTAAAACATGTCCAAAACGACTGGGAAATTAGCAAGGAAACGTCAGTAGCTATACCTATCTGCTTACGTAAAATATGTCCTCGAAGCGTCATGCGCTGAATCCTAATGTATCGGCCTAAGTAGGCTTTAGTTTAATGAGATGTCACGCCATGCCCCCGATAACAATGGCTGTCTCAGTATTTACGGGTACTGGGCGCCGGGATTTTGTTACCTGATATTACATCTTTGTTGGAATTTAATTTAAAGATTTTAACAAACACCTGCGGAGGTATATTGTATGCACTTACGTTGAATTAAATTTGATAATAAAATATGATGTCTGCTCCGCTCCATGTGTTCAAACAAATAACGAACACACTACGAACTTACAAATGAGTTTCCTTTTGCAAACCCTCTGGCTATCATATGAACTCTCCGTTGAGGCTTGTTCTAGAGAGTACAGTGTGGAATTCCCAAGAACGGGGTGAAAGGTTCCTGCAAAATGCGGCGGTAACCGCTCATCAGCAAACTCCCGATTGTTTGCTACCTTAGTCGTATAGCTAAGGAGGATGAATATCTCATTTATTCATCCTTAGAAAGAAAAAGTTACACCTCAGTGGTATAGCGAAGGAGGACAAGAAAGAAAAGCAAACATTTGATATGTTTGGTCGTGTAATTATTATTCTTTTAATTGTATCCTCACCCCATAAAGGTCCCTGAAATTGTAGGCAGAGGTGTAGGTATTACCCACACACCGACTTCCCCAGGAGATACATGTATTTTAGGTGCTATCGTGACAGATGGCGAGTCCATCGCCGTTACTCAAGCACGATTATACGGATTTCTTCTCTAACGTATACAGGTTTCCTATCCATGTTTACCTTCACCGTAAAGCTCGTGGTGTGACTAATCCCTTTACGTTCAGAAAAACTTATTGGTACATTCGGGATTCGAATTTTCAAACTTTGTGTTGCAGACAGCTCGAACCACTCGTCCACGACGGCTACGCGTAAATTGTCACACCAAATAAAAGCATATCGCAACTTTCTTTAGCCGCGCGTCACTTATTTACACTTTTAATTTCACCGGAACCTGAATGGAATCCTCAGCAGACTCGCCCTTGAAATGGTTCAAACACACTTAGGCGATGTGGACAGACGAGTTGCAGACCGGACGAGTCCTGCATGATTGAGTGTGAATAAAAAACTTAGTCGGCAATGTGACTCGATGAGGCGACGCTCGGCCACAGGAAATACCGACGAGTTTAAGGACATCTCAAAAAAATCTCTGCGATTTTGGGCGAAGAAAAAATTTTATTGCCGTTTTCCTGCCTACCCCGTGAGGGACACGGCGGGATTTAATGCATATTAAAAAAGAAACTGCATATGTCTGAGAAGAAATGACAAAATCATTAATCAAAAGCGTATGTATAGTCATGTTTGAGCAACGGCGATGGACTTGCCATTTGTCACATTGGCACCTAAAATTTATCTCCGGCGGTAAGTGGGATACTACCCCTTCGGGGACCCTTGTGGGATGGCGTGAGGAAATATATATTTTGTAAGTGTATAAGAACTGCTTGCGATGTACTCTATTGCCCCATAATATTAATCAATAACGCTAATTGGGTGCCATCAGCTATTCTATTCATAGAACCGCCAGTGCTTAGTCACAACGAGCCAGAGGACCAATTCCTGTTATTTATTAAGGCACAAACCAGTGGCACCTTTATCGGAATACGTAAAGTCTTACACGTATTAATGCCATGTCGGTTGAAGGTCATTTGAATAACGGCTTCTTGAAAAGTGTATTAAAGAAAAAAGGTATAGAAAAACTCGTATACATGAGAAATTTTTTTTTTTTCGATTATCTAGCAGTGTGTAATTGTCAATCGTACACTCACAAGGATGGAAAAGTCAAGATTACTCGAACCCGATGAGCATGTATGAAGGAGACTGTGGAGGAAGAGGAGAATGTGGATGAAGCAAAATAGGACTGTCAGTCGATATCTCTTTCAAGTCATTGGCGCTCTACTCCCTTGAGGGGCGTGATGTTTTTATGTATGATGGAAGATGTATGGAATGCAAGCTTAGAATACAGTATGATTAGCCGTTTTAGTTAATTTCTTAAGGTTCCTATTAACTCCTTTAATTTTTATTGAACAACCAAAAGAGAATATATAATTGTATATAGAGGGCGAAGCAGAAAGAACTCCTTCCGACTCTGACCTGAATTTATTTTTACAATCGAGAAAAATAAAGATATAATTTAATACAACCGACTATGGCATAAGTTTGTAATACTATCATGTACATCATAATCATAAGCATGGTCTGGGTGAAAGAATCCTTATTCTATAAAAACCCTTATTCCTATTTCCTTCAACGGTTCCTTACTTATAACAACGATCTACCTGAAAACGTTAGTGTAGCCTATAAATTACAAGGTACTCGTATCGTGAGAAATGGATGTAGCTGATATCTTCGATTAACACATAGATTGAACACGTTCACCCCGAAACCGCTTTATTATTTATTCCAAGCGAGTGGAGCCGTGTACACAAGCCATTTGGGATTCCTCTAGACATTTCTACTCCTATTTCGTGTATTTATTTTATGATCTTTTCTGATTGACAATAGCCTTAAGAAAAGTAATAAAAGGGGGTTCTTATTTCAAATATTACTGCTTTCATATGACTTATAAAAGTGACATTTGGTTTAAAAATAATGCGCGGAGTTCTTATTTTAAAGTTTTTGGTTACAGAAAACGAATGATCAAATTAGTCAAATTAATAGTGATGAACTCTTTCGTTAATCGGCTAACACGATTGTAAATCGCATAGTTTAAAATCGATTTAATTTATTAGCTAGTTATAAGCATTAAAATACACATTTAGCTATCGGCGTTTTTTTCACTGGCTATTATCATAAATTATAACATGTATAACCATGTTGGAATAATATGTTTAAAGCCTCCATACGTGTTAAATATAATTTTACGAGTGGTAATTTAGTCATTTTCTCGAAGCACTTAATAGACACATTAGTATTTTCCTAAAAAAACCTATTAATATCTTACTAGATTGGAGGCTTTCTATCTGCTGCCAAGGCCAAAAGCAACGTAAACTTGAATCGTATAAGTATCAAGATATTGATTACTATATCCTGATAGCCTAAGTATATATAAAGCCTACAATGTTTCCAGCCATCACCCTCAGTGTTGCCACGCCATTAATACATAATTGTTTTATGCATTTTTAAAATTAATCACTACAAAAACCAGCGACCGCTTTTCTTTCATAAGGCAGAGTCGGAAACAGTTACAATCATCGCTCGAGTAATTATAGCATTCTTGCATCCAAAACATCGATACATCTTTTGTTTGTATCACATTCCTTTAGCAGAAACAAATTTAACTTACTTTGAGATTATGAAAGATCGAGCTATACTACTGCCATCATTTACTTTAAAATTATGCAGTTGCTAACTGCTCACTGGGCAATACGAGGAATTCTTTGGCTTTTAGTTTAGGCACGTGCTTGGCTTATATTTCAACAACGTTCTAATTTTAAAAGTCTTGTTTTGTTTTTCTCGGGCGTATGACAGGAATAGGCCGAATAGCAGTGCGCTTTCGCTGTTCAAATGCGTGATTATATATATGCCAATTTAAATCTTAATATATATAAATTACGCGTCACGTTGTTGGTCCGCAATGGACTCCTAAACTGCTTAACCGATTTTGATCAAATTTGCACACCATGCGCAGTTTAATCCAACTTAAAAGATAGGATAGCTTACATCAAAATTGGACCTGATAGGCGGCGCTTCGATCACGTTTCAGGAAGTTTAACTTTTTCACCTGGGCGAAGCTGGGCGGGACAGCTAGTTTATTTATATAATCTAATTAATTCATAACTAGTAGGTAATAATAAAAATGATGCCGGTGATGAAAAAAAAATAGTTACAATAGTCCGTTAGTTTGTGGTCTACCAGTGACCTACCACCACAAACTAGCGAATTTAAAATATGCTGCTGCATTTAAGTTTTATTCGTCATTAGTTTCCAATTACGCTAGCAACCAAAAGCTAGTTTGATTTGTATTTACGTCTTCGAATGACTTTATTGTCTAATTCACAAAAATAAATAGATATTTGGAAAATACATCTGCATGAACAAGCCATTGTAATATAATTTCATATTTATTTGGAAACGTGCGATATTTTTTACTAAACTTAAAAGCAATTATAAAAGCCGGTATTTAAAGTCTTATTTTCTTTGCAGGGTCGGCAAGATGGGGTTAACGGTGCTTCTTCACTTGCTCTTAGCGGCCGCGCCAACCATAGCCGGTAAGTTCGCACAGTTCGGAAATTTCCAAGTGTCCCAACATCCCCCTTTGAATATCTCGTAAAATGCGCGCTATCAACTCGGCAATCTTCCTTTACGATTCCAACAGATTTATTGTGCAACTGAATTTTAAGCACTCTCTTCTTAAATGTGTTTTGGGAATTGAGAAAGTTAAATTTAATTTTTTTCTAGTTAAAAATCCCTACTTTGCACTTTTAGGAAGAACTTTTGTGACATTTATAATCATAAATATCTTGTACTTTTTCATCTCCACGACTTCCTATATGGGTATCGAAGGGGTAGGCAGAGTTGTTATACAGTTTTTTCGCCTGACATATGGACTCATGGAAATTTCGTAGCAAACTCGTGGCAATCGGGCACCGTGTCTCTTATATCTAGTACATACTTAATAAAATATTTTATTTATGTATGTATGTATTTGTCACGCCGTGCGCTTTACAATTGGACTTACTTCGAAACTTTAATACGAGAGAAAATAAAGTTAAATTAGTAAGTTTATTATTATTATATATCTGGGGTGCGATGAGTGTTACCCACAACATTTAGCGAGCGATTTTTGCAAGAATACACACATATAATACATAGATTCGAAAAAAGAACATTTCACAGTCAAAGGTTTTGAAAAACGAACATTTTATCAAAGGTTTGTTATCAATCCAAATAACTTCTTACTTGCCATTCGAAAATACAATTCGTTTTTTTGTAATATACTAAAATGTTGTTACTTTTTATTTATTACTTATGAAAATATTCGGGAAAATGTTCGACATATTCCAGCTGTTAATTAATTCAGCTTGAATGGTCAGTAATAAATATTTAACTGTCTGCCGTGAAAGCACATCCAAGCAACAAATATTATCATGTAAATTTAAATTTATTGACTCACTCGCCATTTGACAGCTATAAAACGTGATTCCATAAACAACATGGCGGGTACAACACACTCCAGCTGATGCAACCATAGACCAGAAATGTTGCAATACTAGACTGTAATTAGAAAGTATAATGCGATACCAGAGCCGTCATATATCTGATTATATTTATCATTCAAATTAATCTCTTCTGCATACAATCTCACATTTAAAATCCTAACTAATTGTTGGGCCCGTCCCTTCGGACATCTCTTTGAAACGGTTTTATTATCTTGGAGCGTCCATTGCTAGTCATACCGCCTCGTTTATATTAGTACCAATATAAAAACGGCGATGGATTACGTGTAAATGTTGATGTCGGGTTTTTTTGCTTATTTTGGAATTGTAGCAGCCGTGACGGGTAAGCTCCCGGATGCGGCAGGTAGCTACGCCTACATCGACAGGGGCTTTTAGTGTTGGTAAATATGTGAGTATGGTAGTGGGTTGTCAGGGTTCCGTATTTGCGATATGGCATAATATTACTGCTATTTTGCTTCACTATTACTACGACTAGTTATTAGATATCTTGGAGTTATTGGTGGCCGAGTGGTTCGAGTAGTTGTCTTTTTTTTTATACAACAAGAGTGGCAAACAGGCATACGGCCCACCTGATGGGAAACTGTTACCGTAGCCTATTTACGCTCACG
>JACCPG010000796.1:13623-55850 GCA_016069955.1 Drepana arcuata | reverse complement strand
CTTTCGCGGCGCATATTATGCTGGACTTAAGGAACTGCCAACAAACATCGACACTCTCAAACACATCTTTCGGTGGACAGGCTAGCTGTTCAGATACCCTTTCTTGATATCTGTCTCTAATAGCCGCGTCTTGAAGCCTCCAGCTTTTGATGCGGTCTGCGACTGCAGAACAGGGACCCCCAGCGCGGGATCGCCAGCCCGCGAACAGACCCCTTATCCTAGTTATAACTAGGAAGTGGTCCGTTCCCAGGTCAGCTCCCCTATACACCCTGGTGTCCATCACCTGTGTTCTGAGTCGCTGATCTATTAGAAACAGATCTATCATTCTTCGCTCATTTTTCCGTTCCCATGTATACTGATGAATCCTTTTGTGGTCGAACATGGTGTTCGCCACAAAAAGGTCTCTCTCCATGCATACATCTAATATCAGCTTGCCTGCCTCGTTCACTCTCTTATCGCCATACTTGCCGAGTACTGCCTCGTAATCCTTACGGGCTGTCCCGACCCATCCATTCAGATCACCACAAATAATCAGCTTTTCATTCCCTTCTTTCGTCTCTAGAACATTACTCACACATTCCCAGAACTTATTCAGGTCGCAAGCGTCCGCTGAGGCCACCGGAGCATATACCGCGACTAAAACAGTCGGGTAAGGCCTATTTTAAAGCGAGCCCAAATAAGTCTGGGGCTCACCGCATCATAACTTATCATACATTCTGCCAAGCGGCTGGATAGTAGAATTCCCACTCCCTGGCGGGCGTGCTCGGTGTTTGCCACTCCTGACCACAGCACTAAACTCCCGCCCGGGAGCTCGTCTACTCCACTACCCTTCCGCTTGGTTTCAGACAAGCACACAACATCTAACTCGCTCTCTGTCATAACATCGATCAATTCGTTCATCTTATCAGCCATACCTCCTCTTACATTCCATACACCCATCCTACACTCCACGCTCCACTTCCCGCCGTGAGGCACTCCGCGTGATGGGTGGCGGACCCCATCGCCGCACTGTGCAGAATTTTTCGCACCAGCGGGGACGTACTGGTGCGCGTCGCCTCGGGGGCACGCCCTAACAGCCGTCCGGCCAATGCGCATCGAGTGGAATTGCAGCCCTCTGGGCTGGCAGGAATCGCGACGTGCACGCTTCCACTGGGATTCCCTCTCACAATCTAAACTGTCACAATTTTGAAACACATACACAAAGAAGTCATACACAGCGGAAAGTCGGGACGTGAAGCTTGCTACCAATAATTTAAATAAAAATATGACCAATAAATGATAACTGAGTTACGTCCAGGTGTTATTAAGTGTGTGCGTTCCAGGGGCTGATGGGGTGGTACATGGTGAAGTCGGGGCTCGAGGACCGCTTCCAGGGCCCCTCGGACGTGCCGCGTGTGTCGCAGTATCGCCTCGCCGCGCACCTCGGCCTGGCCTTCGGCCTCTACGTCGCGCTGCTGGCCGGCGCGCTGCGGGTGCTGCGCCCCCCGCGGGGACTGCGCCCCGGGCCCGGCGCCCCCGGCCTGGCCGGCCTCAGCGCGCTGGCGCACACCGTCAAGGCCTTGGCGTTCTTCACGGCGCTCTCGGGTAAGTTTCCCAACTTTTCCATGTTAGTACCTACATAGAATTCAATCTTCTAGTTCTTGGTGCCTCATATTAAAATTCATTGTGTACGTCCGATGCTAAGCTGTGATTTGCCACCGTGAGGTACGACAGTAAAGTCTAATTAATTTTCACCATTGTACCATTACACTGTAGGAGCTGACTAGTGCTAGCAAAGGTAGTCGTTCACGACAGCAAATGCAATGCTTAACCCCAGGGGCGTTCGTGGCGGGCCTGGACGCGGGGCTGGTGTACAACTCGTTCCCCAAGATGGGCGACCGCTGGCTCCCGGACGACATCCTGGCGCACTCGCCGCTGGCGCGCAACTTCACCGAGAACCCCACCACGGTGCAGTTCGACCACCGCGTGCTGGGCAGCGCCACGCTGCTGGCCGCCACGCTGCTGCTGCTGACGGCGCGCGCCGCGCCGCTGCCGCCGCGAGCGCGCGCCGTCACGCGCGCCGTCGGCGCCATGGCCTGGCTGCAGGTACATACTGACTACAGCATACTGCGCGACCCCACAGGCTTGGCTTTGACAGCGCTAACTGACCAAATATGTTTAAAGGCTTAAAGAGTAAAAAATCTATATTCATCCAAGTCCGTCGAGCCGTTTTGGCGTGAAGTGTATAAATATTTAAGAGGTTATTTCGTGTAAACAAAGATTGCAAGTTCGAATCCCGACTGTATCAATGAGTATTTTTCAGTTAGGTTGGTTACAGTTTTAGTTACGAAGATGTCGAAAGAACTTGGTTTGAGAAGAAATTTAAAGACGTACGGGTACATACGGCGCAGGAAAACATCGAGAGGAAACCTGCATACGCCTGAGAAGTAATTCAAAGGCATATGTATCTAGTCATGCTTGAGTAACGGCGAAGGACTCGCCATCTGTCAAGCTGGGACCTAAAATATATCTCCGGGTGATGTGACCATGCCGCCCTGCCAGCATGCCAGCATGCCAGCATGCCACCATGCCATGCCGCCGCAGGTGGCGCTGGGCATCTCGACGCTGCTGCACTGCGTGCCCACGCCGCTGGCCGCCAGCCACCAGTCGGGCTCGCTGCTGCTGCTGTCGCTCTGCGTCTGGCTCACGCACGAGCTCAAGCTGCTCAAGTATATACCCAAGTAATGCAAGCCACTCGAACGCATCGCATGGATCTTTTCCACCACACGGCACGCATCTCATCGGATCGGATATTACAATATTTATACGATATTAAATCGTGGCTAAAGTATTTAAAGTCTGTATTACCAAGCCGCCCCCAGCAGGTTGGCCGCAGGCGTCTTCCGCATACTTTCCGATCCGATCAGATGCGAGCCCTTTAGTGGAAATCATCCTATAGTCGTTAGCACGACCACTTCTATACGTTTAAATACGTATTGATTGAGAGAGCGTAGTAAATAAACGTTTGTTTGACCGAAATAGACAGACGAGACCATTCACATATGTTTGCAATTTTTCTTTATAAGACTTTTTTATTTATTTAGTTAGTTTATGTGTCGTGTGATTGAATGAAACACCTTTGCATTTATAATAACTGTAGTATACAAAATGAACAATGCCATGACAAATCAACATGGTATTTAGTGACACAAATGTCGGAAGACCGAGAGCCCAACAACGCCAGGTGACAGAATTTAGTAAAAATATTCATTCTTTATATATAATCACGCCGTGTCCCTAACGGGTTTGGCAGAGAGAGTAAGTAGAATGACGGTTTTCACAAAATTTTCTTCCCCCTTTGCCCACATTCAAGGTACAGTCCGTGAGGGACTCGGCGTGATATGTATGTATGTATATTTAATCAATTGAACTAATCCCAAGATTTGTATAATACCACCAAGTTGTCAGACAAGCAGCCTGTCAGATAGAAACGGCTACAGCCGCCTGTGGACGCTTGCAGCACTAGAAGTTTCAGGCGCACCGACTCTAATACAGACAATTTATAGATTCTGAATGTTTTGAAGTTAACTACATGATCGAGCCTAATTTATGTTAAGAGCAATTCCAGTGAATTTGCTACCTGAAATGGCTAACCTACCACACTAACTATAAGCAGGGCTGTGAATGGTCTAAGCTAATGTCTCCCTGCAGATAGCTCCAAGCCTCGATAGTATTCAAAATTGTATTTTTATAATACTAATGACTAGTCTCAACGTCAGTGTTGAATTGTATTTATTAGCTGTATGCTTTTGTTACAAAAATAAATAAAAGATACAATGATCGTGTTCTTTATCTGATATATATATAATTATAATTTAATGTAAGCCAGTGTTTATTGACAACATTTGCCGAGATCCAGTCGCATGCACAACATTCATAAACAAAGAGGGATCTTGTATTCTTGGTCGCTCTGAAAATAACAAACGCTGATGAATATTATTCACAAGTGGTTTTATTCAAAAAATTAAAATGCTATTATTGCTTACACACTGAAAACTGTATTTATGTACAACGTGTTTGTAAACACCCAACAACAAAACACTTGAGGGGGTCGCTCCCACTCTGCGGTTGGACATTGTCTTGTCGGGACTACACTCTATTGGCATCAAGTGGAACCTGTACACTGTATGGGCATAGAGAGAACACGTGTATGGAGCGTGGGTATCACCGTTTTGTGAATGTCAAGCGGACGGTGAGTTTAGGAAACTGGCAACAAATAGCAATGACTCCCTTGCGACATCTTGTGGACAAGTCTACTATGTTAACATTGAGACATTAACTACTAAGGTAGTAGAAATATCGTTTTGTACACGATAATGTTGTTAAAACGTGTGTCTAGTTTCTATTTGTTGGTATTGACATGTGTGTTGTCACGCATGTCAATGAAACTATGAACTTCACTAGATACAATCGCAGCCTTATTATTCTAAAAGTCGGTTGGTTCTCGCCTTAAAACGGTAGTCTGAAGGCGACGGTTCTCTCTATGCACCAATCATCAAGCGAGGTAACTGTATTAATAGGAGGGAATCAGTCTAATTATTGATAATATTATGGCACTATAAAAAATATCAGATTAGTCACGCGGCAGATTCGGTACAAGAGGCAGACCTAGTGTCTACCAAAGCGAGCATATATGGGTACTAAACAAAAAGGTAAGATCTTATTACTTAAACATTGTATGATGTCCCACTTTGGTGGACACCGGGCCTATACTTATGCTACTCTATCTAGTTACATCCCAACAAGACATCAGGTCAGCACATATCACTCAAAATATACAACTTGACAAAGCGTTAGAATATACGCGTGAATTTATTAAATCTATGTATGTATGTACATAATATGCTTATAACATAATGCAGACAGTTCTCTTGTAATATTTGCATGCTTACAGAGGCAGCGGTCATGACATGACTTGTGAGTTACAATCGACAACAAAATCTATGAGTTTAACATATGTATTCCGATATATATATATATATATATATATATCCTCACGCCTTCCCACAAGGGTCCCCCAAGGGGTAGGCAGAGGTGTATAGGTAATACCCACAACACCCACTTTCCGCCAGAGGTATATTAGGTGCCAACGTGACAGATGGCGAGTCCAAAATTTTACATTGCCTGCTTTACAACTACATCAGAAGACAAGCGATCATGAATTCATCAATCGTGAGAATAAATGCCAATTTCTTATTATATTATATTAAACAATTTGATTACACGACAAATTGTTATATTACTGAAATAATACCGTAAATTTAATCCATGTTAATAATCCTCGACAACGGTTTCTCACTAACTCATCAAACCTCCCATTGAGTATACATATAATGTTTATCCAGTTCTTGTTCCATTATGTTCAAACTATTATAGTGGCCCCAGATTAAATGTGACACTTAGAATAAAAACTAAAAAAAGAATTTTTTAAATAAAGCAATATCTTGTAAAATACAATAGCATAGTTTATGCTAAAACATAGAGTAATTACGGTGCACTGAATTCAAACTAATTATAATTTGTATTACAAAATAACTGGTCTTCCGCTGGGTTACACTCATCTGTCAAGTGACATTGAGCATATGATATAACCCATACGTGTAAATCACAATATTGGTAATCAAGATCAACTTCCACATAAGTTATTTCCCACTGGGATGTCGTTGCACGAAGCAATTGCTAACTGGGCACAATCACTTATATATAAAAAGTAGGTCCTTGTTACAAAAAATATGATGTTAGCACCATAAATAATCCCATGTTCTAATGATGCATTCAAATTGATTCAAATCTTCAATCATATTGCTAAATCTATTGTCATCATATGGTTTTATTTTTTCGAAGTTCATATAAATATTAAGCCTCTTCCTGATATAATTGTATAAACACGTAGAAATAGTAAAATAATAACTATGAATTTTAAATATCTTACGAAACATATTTTTTACGTAAACGAACTACGTACTTCTCCATCGAAAATGAATACTGCGTGTATTCGAACCATTTTTAATATATGTGTATATAATAATATAGATATACTGTTAATCACTAGTTTAGGGTAAGATATTTTGATGAGTACAAAATAAATGCTTAATTAAGGTTTTTAAAGAAAAGTCAATTGTATGTGCCAGTGTTGGTAGTGACACCACTAGGTGTTCCTATTAGATTTGAAATGCTTTATGTACAAATCCACATCAGGCAAAATGTACTTTAAAGTATGTACATTAAAATACATATTACTTTGCAGTACAAGTGCCCGTATAGGCATAGTGTAGTCAAACTACAATATATGAATCAAAGTTAAATTAACATGTGTTGAATCAAATCAACAAAGAGATATATTTTAGTTCCTTTTTTTTTTGTATTGCGCGTAGCGTGAGTTCCGGGAACTTTTGCTACTTAACCGGTCAATGGCGAGACCTAGGCCTCCAGCCAGATTTTAGTACATGTTTAATGTGACAACTTTATTACACTCAAGTTAAACTAATTATTCTCCATCATGTAATTCCTATAACATTTTGTTTATACGTAAATAATATAGAAAAAATAGCAAATGGCAACATTAAATTCAACTCAAAAATGTGCTTGTCTGGACACCTGTAATTTCGTAAGTACTGATACTAAACCTAATTTCGAGGCTCCTTTCTTGTACGACACCCTTTGAATCCCACTATTGTGATTGTTATTTATATAAACGGTATGTATCGTAAAAGAAAGTGTTTACTTACTATATTTGAATCCTTCACTGTATCAGATATACAATTGCACAGCACTTCATGTAAATTCGAAACATAATATATTTATTATAATAATAATCGTTAAGCATATCTTATGTTTCAACTTGTCATGTGTGCGTGTTTCATTGACGTGCTGGCGTCGAATGAGAGCATTTACAAAACCATACCGTCCCCTTATCTTTTATCATCATCATATCATCATGCCAAGTCCCTAACGGGGTAGGCAGAGAGTATAGAGCGTCAGTTCTCTCTAGGCTTACATATCTCTTTCGCTTCGTCCACATTCATCACTCTTCATACATGCTCTATATCTTTTATATTCATGTAATTTAATTTATTTATAATTTTTTTATTTTATGTGTAACTGGATTCGTTGCTCTCATCTCCGTGATATGCCGTATACAAGACAATGAGCAGAAATGGTGGACTATAATGACATGTGCATGAAAGGATCAACATGCCTCCTTCGTCCACCATCCAGGTAAGTAGCCTTTGTCTAACCCATACAATAGAGCAACGAATGAAGTATTTACAATAATAACAAAGTTACGCCCGAATCATCTTAAATTTAACATAAACTATAAAGTAATGTGCGAACTTAACATAGACATTAGAATAAGTTGTAACAACGTACAAACAGTACATACATACATTTGTAAAAAAAACATCTGCCTTCTTTTAGACATTATATAAACAAAAAAAGACGTATTTATCTTATTTTTCCATCACAATTTATGTATCATCAGTCCCGTGAAATATATAATTGTAATTACACAGTTATTACTTGTGGCAACACCGCGAACTAACCTATGTTTCGATGACTGCTCCTTACAATTCATTTTAGAAATAAATATACCGCAAGGTACAGTATAAAGACGAGAAAATTAACATCTAGCGTTCATAAAATAGACCATATTTATGATGAATAAGGCTAGTCACAATACATGGCAGGTACACTCAATACGTTGTGGTAAAATTGTAGAATATTTTGCGTCTATATCACTACGGATGCTTATAGGAATACCACAGTATGTTGCCGAGATATTTATGCTATTATAATGGTTTAAACTACATTAACACGTAGTGGCTGCTCATCATACCAGGCAGTGGTTCAGCACCGTATTTATCAATAACGAATAATATAATTGAGTTATTAAAATAAACGATTACTAGGTAGAAATGCCTTAAAACGTATAATTCTCTAAACAATTACTTTATGTGGGTGAAACAAGTAAAATAAAAAATAATGGTACATCTAAGATACTTCTACATTTATGTCGCTTTGTGCCATATACATATGCAATGCTAACTATGTATGAAAAAGTCGACTAAAAAGTTTAATTCCAAGAGTTTACCAAAGCCATTCAAGAATTAAAACAACGCCAAATTTGTTTAACAACCAAGCCTTTTACAATTACAACTTTCATTGAAACGACATTTACGACCGACGTTCACATGTTGAAAGGTCACTTCTGACAATCTTGACCTTTTAACCTTCAAAATGCTAATATTACAGACATAACCTTATGATATCACTTCCCATATATCTATATATACAATAGAATCACTAGTTTTGGGGCATCTGTTTGAATATATTAATATGATTTCAATTAAATGTAATGTAACATGTTATATGACCAATGTTGAAGTCACAACAATAAGTATCATCAATCCCACATCTAAAATTGTTGTTTTGCATACTTGCAAAAATATCTTGATATGCAATTGGACAATTGAATATCTCAATAACACATCTATTTAGATAATTCAATAACATAGTTTAGTTAATTTTTGAGACAATGTGGTGTGCGTTTGTTTGCCGTATACACTTATAGGCGTGCCCATAAACAGTTTGGAGTGAGTCATAGCACGCAGCCAGGAGTATTTAATTGAATACAAATTGCCTGTTCACCTGCGTGTGAGGTGAATAAACGAATACTGCATGTTGACCAAAGAATCATTCTTGTTTTTCACTTGAGCTCAATAACTCTGGTTTTACAAAATATTTTTTTTACATCAGCATACTACTTCACTCTTACAAATGTGTTTAGCATAAGAGCATTCATGTCTTTGCCTACCAGTTATTTCAAAAATGTATCATCTTACTAATTTGACTTTGATGTATGAGTGGTGTCTAAAAGAGTTGAGCTCATTAATGTGGCATAGTAGACGCATTGCAATACATTCATACAAATTGGGGCAGTAAGGTACCAGGATGCAGTCTGATGATGTATGTGTGAGAGCCAGCAAGCGGTTACCGTGCGAGAGCGACTAGCTCGGCGGCGGCGGCTCGCTGACGATGACCTGCACCACGTAGCCCGGCGTGACGCGCGCCTCCTCCACCACCAGCCGGTCGCCCAGAAGCTTGCCGCCGTAGAACCAACGCTGGCGCCACGGCTCTATATTCTCTTGAGCCTGGAAGCAGACAATGTTCCGCTAAAGATTTTGACGCCCTTCTGGTCTAGTAGTTAGAGATCCTGGCTGAGTCTTGAGGTTTACATTTAGATTTTTGCTGAGGGCATATTATTATTTGACGATTGATTGATTGATTGATTTGTTCGCAAGTCTTGGTCCTCTGTATATAGTCATCTAGTGCCCATAGTACGAGCTTTGCTATGTTTACGACTAGGTCAATTGGCGTGAAACTGTCCCAAAATATTACAGAGTAAGACAACCTGACCATGAAATTTGACATTGACACATTTTATTCAGAATAAAACTATATGTACTCTTGAAAGTATTTTGTTACCACAGTATATAGACTTATAACATTAGTAGTATAATTTCCATAATGACATTTGAGGTTTGAGACATATATTAAAAAAAAAAAGGGTTGCATTTACAGATGGAGAATGCAGCAACAAAAAACATAGTTTTTAATTGAACACAATGCATGGAAATCAGACGCCAATTATGGGCATGATATTTTTTTTTTCATAATCCATTTGACTTAAAAAAATTATTAGCGGCCATGGTGGCCGAGTGGTTTGAGCAGTTACCTGCGACGCAAAGGTCGCAAGTTCGAATCCCGACTGTACTGAGTTTTTCTGAACTTAAGTACAGTGATTAGTCACAGCACGAGCTTTACGGTGAAGAAAAACATCGAGAGGAAACCTGCATACAACTGAGAAGAAATTCAAAGGCGTATGTATAGTCGTGCTTGAGTAACGGCGATGGACTCGCCATCTGTCACGTGGGCACCTAATATACCTCTGGCGGAAAGTGGGTGTGTGGGTATTACCTATACATCTCTGCCTACCCCTTCGGGGACCCTTGTGGGAAGGCGTGAGGATATTTATTTTATTCTTTTTTAAATAATTAACCAGTTAAAATTCATACTATAAAGCCTTTTTAGGACAAAGTGTTCGCATTCATCAGGTCAAGAACGCAGGTATCTGTAGCAAAATTTCTTATTTTTTTTACATGTTTGCTTGTATAATGCATTGCCTGCACTTCATAACATCACACGCTAAGGTGACTCTACTCGCACTCAGATTGCTAAACATCAGCTAATTGGTGACGTCATCTGGTTACAGCACCACCCATGATATTATTTATAGATGCTATCAGAACGCCAGGTAGGTATACACTTTTTTTATAACATATGAACGTAAATAATCAAGTCTAATTATAGATAAAAGTAAAACTTATAAAGCATTTTATTAATTCTTGATTACTCATAATTGATCCCGCAAAAAACGATAAAGGCTTGTTTATGTTTTCACCAGTACACTGTCTTTAAGAATAGCAGAGAGAAATTGTTTGCATATTAGGAGTACTTGGCAGAACAGTTACGAGTTGAACTTTTTTCTTTGCCTAATCTTAATGTTTACCTTAAAGGAAACCAACACTTGTTTAAGAAGTATGGTATTTACTAATATGGGCAAACGAGGGAGTTCTTACACTGGTGCCTACTTTTTTTAAGAACCTTGTAACCGTGCAGCATTTTGAAACCTAAGAGAAACAAAAATAATAATATCTCCACTTGTCTTACTAAAGATATTTTTGAATGCAATCAACTTACATGCAATTTATTCTTGCACTGAGCTATAGTATGCCTGGAGAGCACGGCGAGGTCGACGTCCTTGCATGTACTAGAAAGACGCAAACGCAGTGCAACCTCCGCGCCACCTTCTACGGGCTCTGACCACTCCGCCGGTGAGTCTCGCCCACTTGCTTCCTTCACCATGTTGATAGGCGGTGATAAGCAGTAGATTGGCACCTATATGGCAAGAAAATACCAGACTTCAAATGATGCCTCATTATATTCATCCATTATGAAAATGGACCAGCTTGCCACATAGTCTGTCTGTACATACCTAATGTGACATTATATCCATGGGTCCCCATAAACACCTTGTTTATTTATACATATAATCACTGAGAGTCCCTTACAGGATAGGTGTATTTATTTAACATTACAAATATTGATTTTATTCAACTGAAGCCCATTAGATGCTATCAACCTATTTCCTTATTTGAATGTAGTGAGAATATGTTAACTTGTAAACAATGTTTCATTGAATACTGTTTAATGTTGATCCATTGCTAAACAATACTAGTAAAGTTTTGCTTAAGCTAAATATTTCTTGTTAACATCCCATTGATAAAATGTTTCTTGTATACTTCAGTGACTACAAAGTATTTATTTAAGTCAATTGGTCAGTTATTGGTAAATATATATATATATATATATTGTGATGATACAATTTTTATGAGAATTAACTATGTCACTGCCAATGTGGTGAAAGTGAGGTTTTATATTTAGAAAAACTGGTTATTTTTAATGAAATTAATACTTTCATCTTTTCTCTAGTATTTATATTTAATTGATACATATAATTGAAAGCATATTACTACTACTTCAAGCATTGAAGCAAAATTACAATCCATACTTATTTTCTGATCTTTAGAGAATATTTGTATTTCAAATAAGCTTATTAGAATGACAAGGTACAGATTAATTACATAAACGGAGGTTTCCTGATATATCTTAAGTATATTAATGCTTTTAGGAAGACACATATGTACATGATTCTTAAAATATTGGATTTGGAACAATGTAGCCAAACAAAAAAACATTTACCTGATATCTAGTGCCCCACTCATCATAGCACTCTGTGAGGTATCCATTGGGCACAGACACACTGGCTCCGTCGAGTATGGCTTGCGCGAGTTGGAAGTCCATAGCTTCCGCCGCCACGGCCGCCGCCCGCAGCGCGTCCCAAATCTCCTTCCGCCCTTCGAAAGCAGGCGCCGTGTCCCAGAACTCATCTCTTTTACTGCGAAGCTGGCCCTCCGTCAGAGGAACATCCGATTTCCATCGAATAGTCTCATGACATAGAGACTGGTTCTTTCTCAAACCACCTAAAAAGTATTTTAATATCAATACTAAATAATGTTTCCAACCTTGTTTTTTCTTTTAAGAGTATGTTCAAGGTATGTGAACAGTGCCCAGTGTTTATATCAAGTGTCCTTCTGGCTGGCAGGTCTTTATAGATCGGTGTGCGACCTAATGCAAAGGGCACCACGCACTCGGTCTCCACGGCGACAGATGACTTACCAGAATTAGGCCGCGACACAGTCCCCGAAGATTCCTCAATGGGCCCGCTACCGCTCCTAGTTATTCCAATGCATCCACCCATCGTGATCACATTCTACAGTTACACATTTATTAATTATTTACAAAAAGTATCTAACAAATAACATTTTTGTCTTCTATATGCTACTGTCAAAAAAGATATCAGAACAAGTTTCGTTATTCCTTTTATACCTAAATTTTAGAATATAATTTTCCACTGTTCGTAGTACCTAATGACTGAATTATTCCTCTACTTGTAAACCCAAATCAATGCTTGAAGGGATATTTATTCTTAACTTTACCAAGCATTAGGGTTGTTTTGTGTAGGATACTAATAATAATTCGTGACATAAAGTCTTCGAAGTAGAACCATAACGAAACGTTTACAGAAAAATATTTTTAGTAAGACTAGTTAGTTTTTATAAGTAAAAAAATATTTGTAAGACTTCTACAAAGAAAAAATGCGTGTGATGAAAGTTCGGCCAGTATCTTTAAAACAAAAGAACGAGGAGTCTTACAACACGATAGGCCCTTTATACATGTACCTATAACATTGTACAGTTGAATAAAGCAAAGGTTGTCACTAACTTTAATGTCAAGACCAATCCGTCAAAACAAAATAAGAAAGAACAGCAGAGCACCTAAATTCATGTAAACTGGAGTCGATTTAAATTTTCTTCATTTTATACGTAAAGCTAACACAATGTCTCATATAGAACACTTCAAAGTTTTAACTGTGAGTAGGTTTTTGCTGTAAGTATAAGTTACAAAATAGTGGTATTTACCCGATTCGGAACTCAATTTAACCATTACTTTATCATAACAGGCTGAACCTACCGCATACTACATATCAAACTTCATATCAGAAAGCGAAGAGAAGATCATAATATCTAACATATACGGCGCACCACGACCGAAGTGGACTCAGCTCTCGAATAGAAGGTTGCAGAATTGGGGCGGATTGCCACACCAGAAAGGCATGATCGCGGAGACAATACCAGCTTGGCTGAGTTGTTACCTTGACAGGATACATGACCTCAATGTTATGGACAGCAAGAAGCCTAATCATGTATTAGTGAATGAATATTTGCCTGGTCAGGGCATAATGCCACATTTGGATGGGTCTCTGTTTCACCCAACCATAACTACTATATCACTGGGTTCTCACATTATATTAAAATTCTTAGAACCTAACACTGACGGGGATACAATGTCAATGAAGCCAGTGTTTTCATTTTTATTAGAACCAAGGAGTTTACTCATATTGCAAGACAAGCTTTTTGATTATTATTTGCACTGCATTGATGAGATAAAGGAGGATATTATAGATGCCTCTGTAGTAAATTTGCACTTGTGTTCAGGTGGTTACATGAAAGATAGTACTGTACCTAGGGGTACTAGGATATCTTTGACAATAAGACATGTACCTAAAACAACCACATTTAAGTTAAACATTGGTAAAAGATAATCATTTGAATGACTGTTGTTGAATAATGTATTAAATAATTTGTAATTTAATGTTTGATCTTTGAATATTGATTTCTATACTATACTATTTATAAAGCTTAAGTTGTTTGTTTTTTGGATAGATTGTGATAATCCCACAAATGTTTGTATTGAAAAAAATTTATAGTGTTGGATGGCCTGTTTATCTTGTGAGACTATTTTTATAATGCAACAACTAAAAGGAGCTGAGCATGAATAAATGAATGTTTAAACAATGTGGACAATTTATTCCTTTTGAGAGCTTCCATTGTGTTCACAGCATTAACAGTTAAAGGTTACACAATGTATGTCAGAATTGCTCCTCTTTAAAAGTGCAAATTAAAAGACCTTTATAGTATGTCTTTTAAAGTCGGCTCACTATAACCTTTTCAATTGTAATCAAATTTGTTCTAAAATAATGTATTATGTGCCAAGGTGTCTTGTGTATGTATTAAATGAAAGAGGTTTTCAAGAAAATATGACTGTTTTCAGATAACTCGGCTGCCAAATAATTATCGGAATGACTTGCTTGGCAGTTATCATGTGTGGGGAGGGAATTATATCTACCCATGAAATAAAATTTTACATAATATAAAATATTTTAATGACAATAATGTTTTGGTCCAATGTTTCGATGGTAAAGTATTACAAAATTTCTGAATGATTGAATTTAATTTTAAATCGATTTAGCTACATAAACATAGGTATATAGAAAACAAAATACCTGCCTGTTCCATTTGCAAGCCACAAAGTCAAAGATTATTAATATAATAGTTTTGGTGGCACCATCCATTTTTTTAACAATATACTCAAACAATGTCGCATACTTGAAGAATTAAATTCTCATGTTATAACTCCTTAGAGCAATTCAAAAATCTGATTATGAACTATCAGAATTTTGTGATCAAAATAAGTGTAACCTAGCAGATGTTTGTATATCAATGTCCGGACGCGTATATCTACAGGTTTATTAGATGTGGATGTACCCTTCAGTCAGTTTATATATAATACATCATTGGATGTACCTATTTTATTTTGAACACTACACTGATCAGATTCTATATTCAAAATAAAGTTACTGGTTTCCTTTCCTTATCAAATCTAGTTGGTTTTTTTTATGGTGGGCAATACGTTTTCCTAGATTTGATTGAATTTATTTTATAATGGGTTATTCAAAATTATTTTCTAGTATAAAGTTCCTACAAAGAAGCTTTGCTTACAACAGTTTGGTAAAAAGATCATGTTCCAACATAACGGCGCTGGATGAAAGCAAGGAGAAGGATGAAGCTAATAACTTGGATAGAGCCAAGGTAAAACATGTCTATAGAATATATAGGAATGAGACAATCTCCGGTGTTCGAGTGTTCTAAGTGATCGCCTGCAAAATTTGAGCAATTTGATCTCCGGTGGTTTATACAGATGGGTTTATTCTGAACTAAGTACATTGACATATATAATTTGTTATCGTCGTGAGAGTACCTGGTATATATCATACGTTTGAGAAAAACCCGAAGGACATACGCCCCAAAGTGAAGGTAACTCTGGTGATAATAGGGTTGAACTCCGCCTACCCCTTCGGGCTTTCGGTGGTCAGAAGGGGGAACACAACATTGAAAAAAATTATTCACATCGGCTTACTCTACGTATGTAGGTAAATGCTCATAATTCTTTCTGATGAGAGTAACTTTTTCAGAAAGGTTTAGTACTAGGCGTGTATGAGAACAATAATAAATTGGAACTCACGCCAGCGGCTGAAGAAATCAACCAAAAAACAGATGGGAAGATATGCAAATATTTGAATGAGTAAGTTGTAGGAATTATAGTATTCTTTATATCTGACGCGACGGCCATTAGAAAAATAAATAAATTAGGACAAAAGTTGAAGCCTTCTTGACCGTAGCTTGAACCTGGATGTCTACGAAATTGGCTGTTCATCGGACTACTTTTTTTCACAGAGTCCACCAACATAAATTATAAGTTACCTGTGCTCCCCTGTTTTAGGAATTTTATTGCATCGATAGATTTGTGGAATTAAACATACTTGTCCTATGTTTTTATCCAGCTAATAATCTATCTCTATGCCAAATTTTATCCGATTTTCATCAGCGGCCTGCGTGATTGTGTAAGAAACATTCTCACAAACTTTCGCTAAATATTATGGAATATTGTTGAAATAAAATAGGTACCTTATTTTAAAACTGTCAGTGTCTTAAACGTTAGATGTACTGGCATCTATGGATACTCTTTATTGAAATTAAGCAAATTTAAGTAACTTCTTGCGAACTTATGGACAAAGGCAGATTACTGTAGTATCGTTAATAGCCAAATCGAACAGGATCGAAAAAAATATTCTAACCGGGTCAGCTACGCGCGAGCGATACCCTGGTGTCGCAAGCGTCCATAAGCGGCGGGAACCGATTACCATCAGGCGGCCCGCATGCTTGTTTACCATCCTAGTGATATAAAAAACAAGATCAGCTCACCGGCCACTAGACCTGATCATGCTACATTATTCTTACTTCCAGTCTCGGGTGCCACATGAAGCTAGGCAAGGCGTTTATAGTGACGGACTTGCTTCCGGAGTACAGCGCCGTCGCACTCTCCTCCCTGGGACCCAAAGACCCAGGGTACAATGAGCTTGAAGGACTCGACGAAACTAGGGTATACTTAAGTCATCATTAGCTCTTCCTAACGTTTCACCTCACGCTAAGTTCCAGTGTATTGCAATCCTCACGCCTTCCCACAAGGGTCCCCGAAGGGGTAGGCAGAGGTGTATAGGTAATACCCACACACCCACTTTCCGCCAGAGGTATATTAGGTGCCAACGTGACAGATGGCGAGTCCATCGTAGTTACTTAAGCACGACTATACATACGCCTTTGAATTTCTTCTCAGACGTATGCAGGTTTCCTCTCGATGTTTTCCTTCACCGTAAAGCTCGTGGTGTGACTAATCACTGCACTTAAGTTCAGAAAAACTCATTGGTACAGTCGGGATTCGAACTTGCGACCTTTGCGTCGCAGGCAGCTGCTCGCACCACTCGGCCACCACGGCTCACTCACCAGTGTATTGCATTCTACTCCAATACTACTTACTTAACTATCCTAAAGTTATTAACCTAAGTAATAGCTATTTTCCTCCGTGGTACGAAGAGATGAATATGAATGTAGCGCAAGAGGTTGAAGTCGAGAGAGAGGGGACTCTTCTCTCTCTGCTTAACTCATGAGGGACTCGTATTGATGATATATACTGACTTGTAACTAAATAAAAAAAACATATCGTCGACAATCACACGAAATACTTAATTGTATTAATACCAATGTTATTTATGCTACGTTTCGTTCAGATTACCAAAAATTATATGTCAAAATTGGTAGTGTGCTCAAACTCTCTTTAATTTATCTTTCCGTGTTAAGGAGAACGTGAGGTGGTGCGTGGGCGCCGGCGTGCGCGCGCTACAGCAGCGCGGCTGCGGGGCCATCCACGTGGACTGCGCGGGCGCGCCCGACGCCGCGGCCGAGGCGGCGGAGCTGGCGGCTTGGAGGTTCCATACTCATGTTCCCCCATACTTAAGTACTAATGCTGTAACATAATAATATTGCCGGTTCTTCTCCACGGAAACGATCAACCCGAACCGTGCATCTTTTTCGGCGTTTTATAAGTGCCTATCTAGGCCTATGAGAAATATTTTTTTCTTGATTTTGATCATGTCGGCTAGTTATCGAGTGTATCATGCCGATGCATACTGCGTAGTAGCGCAAGCCCCTAAATATTTAAATAAAATCAACAGTCCGCTCAGCTCTCTGCGATATAGCAACGCTGTAAGCCGAGGTCCGTACCTCACATTAGCCCGTACCCCTAAGCTGTGATTAGCCTTAGATTAGGACGGCTCACTACCAAAATCAGGAGATGGTTAAACGTTACTCTACATTTCGATGCTGAAGGTCGGTGTTTATAATTAAATACAGACACGTTATCATTACTATGATCAGATTGACATACTAGGTACCTGGTTATTTACACAATACAAATTATTTGGGTATTGGGGGTGGTTTGTTTTACGTAAGGAATATGTTGGGTTCGAGAGTATATTGGATACGTATATATAGTTCCTATTCTTGCTGCAATGAAAGCATTGGTTGCAACTACCCAGATTCCAAGAGTTCAAGTCGTGCGGCAGTCAGCTGCCGGCGTCGCGCGTGTCTGCGTACGGCGCCGACGGCGCGGAGTTGTGGCGCGACGGCGCGGTGCGCGGCGCCGCACAGAACTGGGCGCGGTTCCTGTCCGACATGCCCGCCAACAGGATGACGCCCGTCGACCTCGCGCAGGTTCCTCTTTGACATGTGCTGTTTAGGGGTTAATCACCTTGTGAACGGATATTGCGAATTTTCGAATACATACTTTATCTGGGGAATGTTATGTAGGTAGAATATCAAATCAGGGATATATTTATTTGTAGCCATGTATTTTATTTGTGTTTTAGCGCGTATGGTGTTGTTACGGGTGCGATATCATAATCTAAATCTCAATCAGGCATTAGTAGAGAAAAACTCGAAGACGTACGAACTAGACCTATATAGTCGCGCTTCTCTGTCTGTCCGTTGTTACACTATATATTGTAAATCAAGCTAGCCAGGTTTATAGTCCGGAAAGAATGAGATCCAGGTCCCCCCTCTCAGGTTTCTTTAGAAACCTTAGAGATTAGAACCTTAGAACCGAGAGCCCTCGGTCCAGTCGCGATAGTCGCATGGTGGTGGTGGCGTGGCGGTGTGTGGTCAGGCGGCGATGGACGCGCTGTGCCCGCTGGGCGTGGGTGTGGCGGCGCAGGAGCGCGCGTGGGCGGCGGCGCAGCGCATGCAGGCCTTCCTGGCCGTGGCGCGCGGCTCGTGCGCCGAGCCCGTGTTCCTGCAGTGCGAGTACCGCGGCGCGCCCGCCTCGCGCCCGCCCATACTGGTCGCCGCCAAGGGCGTCACCTTCGACAGGTAGCCCGCCTACCGACCCCACTATTATAATAATAATAACACATCATCACCTTATAATTATATATTTATGCATATTATGTATAAAGTGGCGTGAATGAGGGCGTGATTGTAAAGATGAAGAAAGGCATGTTACGATGGTTTGGACACATAGAAAGGATGAGTGAACCTGGATCAAATCGATCGGAGTCTCAAGGACGGGAACGTTAAGAGTACTCGAAACCGACGAGCATGTATGAAGAGACTGATGAATGTGGACGAAGCGAAAGAGGTATGTAAGTCTAGAGAGTACCGGCGCTCTATACCCTCTGCATACCCTGCTAAGGAACTTGGCGTGATGATATGTATGTATGTATAAAGTAAAATCTGTCACACGCGGTTAAGGCCTGTCTGTGGGACCATTCATAATTGAAGAAAAAATAAATCACAACATTGAACATTTTATTTATCCGAATGGGTTACAAAAATATTTCATAACATTGTTTGTTTGGAATAAAATATATCCAATCTGTTAGCCAGCTAATCTCACTAATCTATCTCTGTGCCAAATTACATATAAATCCGTTCAATAGGGACCTCTATTATCTCGCATTTATAATATTAGTACGAGCAGTTGTCTCATTGAACTAGGGTGTATACATTTCAGTTATAGGTCAAGGGCCTTGTTGCCTGATATAAATAAATAAAAAGTCATATTTGTAAGAAAATCTTCATGTTTTTTACAAAGATCTGACCACGTACGATATGATTCAGACTAGGTACTTAAGACGGTTTCTAGCGTATAAATGCTTGGTTCTATCTAAGCCTATTGATAACATGTAAATCGATTAAACATCGATTACCAGGTAAATTTAGGTACCTAGGTTGGAATATTGCTGGATAATATGTTTATCAATAATGTTCATTGCAGTGGCGGCATGTGTTTAAAGAGTGCTGACCACATGAAAGAAAACCGCGGCAGCATGGCCGGCGCCGCTGTCGTGCTTGCGGCGCTCAAGATAATTGCTACCTTGAAGGTTGCTCTATCTTTATTAAATAACTCTACATCAGATGGCGATATGTAGCGTTAATCTAATTAACTCTAGCCACTAGACACGGTCGGCTGGTCTAGGGGTTAGAGCTCGAGTATTTATACCGTAGTCTTGGATGTTCTATATATTTATGTATATATTTATCTATGTACCTAACTTAATATACTCTAGTTGTCTGGTTACCTTAACGTAAGCTCTGCTTAATTTGGGACCATTTGAACTCGTGTGGAATTTTTATTTATTTATACCTGATTAATACTAGCTTTTGAACCCCGCGATTAAACCCTCTATCTCGTTGCCAAGTTTCGTCCAATTCCGTTCTGTAGTTATTGCGTAAAAGAAGAACAAACACACTCACAAACTTCATCAGAGACCAAGTGGTCCTAAGGGTAGCTTAGTCAAAATAATATTATAAATAGTGCTATCCACGAAGACGGGCCCCAATTTATATATCAAGAATCGCCGGATACGGGGAGTATGGCCCGACTCTAGTAATTGTAATGGCGTGTGCACTCATAGGTAATCAGTGTGCACCGATAATACTCAAACATTAGTGGAAGGTTGCACACTTACACTGTTAACTATAAGAATAGTGGTGCGCGTCTTCGTGAATGGCAGTATCTATAGGTAGACTCGCCACATAAAGTCGTAAACTGTTCCAGCTGCCAATAAACGTGGCTGCAGTGATCCCCATCTGTGAGAACATGATCAGCGGTCAGTGCATGAAGGTCGGCGACGTCGTACGCGCGCTTAACGGACTCTCCATACAGGTTTACACTCGCATGTTAATAGATACATAACTCTTTGTAAGATAAAATGGTAAACACTATGCTCAATTTAAATTTTAATTATGGGAAAAGTGCATTCCAAAGATTACAACGTACACTGGTACATTCTGAGCAGCTTCTGGATAAAGCTTTTCATTCTAGCACAGATTAAATAATAATTACCACCCAATCTGTCACGATGACACCTAAGTATATCTCCCGTGTAAAAGATGTTTAGTTACACCTCTGCTTACCACTTATACGTTTCTGAGACCCTTAAGAAAAGGCGAGGAGGTATAATATTGGTACTTTGTAATACATAAATCGCACCCATATTCAAAGTCCACCAGTTTGGAAAGTTTGTTTAAGAGAGGTAGGGCATAACGGACTCTCCGTTCGAATTTGGAGCTGCCCGACTGGGGCAGGACCTCCACCTTATAGAAGTCCGTAGCCAAATAACACATTTTTTTTGTGTTGTGTTCCTACGTGGTGAATAAGGTTTCCAGTAATGAGCTCCTTGGGGAAGGGGGAGGATTGTTATATTGTGTTGGCAACCGAGGGATTAGACCTATTATGTTGCCAACACAGTATAACTCTCTGAACACAGAGTAGCAACGCGCAAGTGATACTTAGGTATCGTGAGCGTAAATAGGCTACGGTAACCGTTTCCCATCAGGTGGGCCGTATGCATGTTTGCCACTCTTGTTGTATAAAAAAAAATGTCTAAATTGTTCTCAGATAGAAGACACTGACATGGAGGGTCGGCTAATGATGGCCGACGCCCTGGTCTACGGCCAGGTCCACTATAAGCCATCGCTTGTGATGGACGTAGCCACTCTCACACGTATGTAATTATAGGCCACTCGCCTCAATGGCCTAGCGACATTCAGTGTACAGATAAGATATAACTCTGGGCCTGAGGGTAGAGGACACATATTGGGGTTTGGATTTGTGTGATCATTAACATTTTTCTTCTATTTCATAAGTATTTATATAGGTCTAACGCAACAATGCGTTATGGATACAGGAATGACGGTATCATTCCTATAATAAGAGCTGTGCATTGTTGACTGATTAATATGGATGAACCGAAAGAGGTTTTATTGTTATGTAGAGTAATTTTTCTATTTAACCAAACAATGAGACCAAAAGGCTTCAAGCCAGGCACTTCCTAGAAGCTAAAGAAATAAACTTAAGGGCACACTATGGGCTTCGGACCTTGGCTTCCAGCGTCGCTGATTTCAGTGCGTGAAGTTCGTTTATAGGTACACAGTAAAACAATAGGTACCTACTTCGTTATAGGGCTGTGCTAAACCTACAACTGTGATTGACGCATTATGCTCCGGAATAGCTCTAATGTGAAAATATGTGACGTTGTCAATTTGCTGGGTGGCTGAACTGAATGTATGACACATTGTCACTAAGTGGCTGAATATCCCAACTGAGGTGGGACTGTGCTGAGTCTAACGAAGCCGTTAGCTAGGGAGCCGTCTGGACCGTCGCGAGGTCTGTATAATGTCCCCGTGGGCAGGTGGCGTGCAGCTGGCCACGGGCGGCGGGGCCTTCGGCTGCTTCAGCAACTGCGAGCCGGCCTGGGCCGCCATGCGCCGCGCGGGGGCCATCTCCGGCGACCGCCCGTGGAGGTTCCCGCTCTGGCAGTTCTACCAGAGGCAGATCACTAGTGAGCCGTACTTGCATTCCACTATCAGTATTGCTGCCACTCAGTACCGTAGCTAGGGCGGCGCCAAGCCTTAGGGCGCCGAAATGACCTAACCTGCCACCCCAGAAAAATCCCTTTCTATTCACGCAAATTGCTATTAATATGGCTTACCTGTACCTATTAGAGGAAGGTATTTCTTCTCACATATGAATGGTATTCACAATTATAGCACGGCGAGTAACTACAACATTGTAAAATATTCGCAGATGACGCATCTGTGGACCTAAGGAATAAGGGATCTGGAAAAGCTACCGCCTGCATCGGTGCTGCCTTCTTAAGGGTTAGTTCAAATAGTTTTGTTATACCTACTTAGTAACTACCAGTCTTGGGATCCGCCTTTCGGTGGTAATAACGTGACGTGTAGACATGACCAGGAGGAAACCTATATGCAAACCAGATAATTAGAGCGGTTTCGTATTCTATCCTATCTAGAGTCCCTGGAGTGTTGCCTCCTTAACCGAACCAATGTTGCCAAGATCAAACGGCCTCCAGCAAGCTCTTCTTGCTAAGCCTTGGCAAGGACGTTGCTAATTCGGAACTAGGATCAGAGTATATTATGTAAAAAAATGAGAGCTGATTTTATGGGCTCGGCGCGGCCAGGGTCTAGTTGTAACGTCCCTTATATGGGGCATTCGGCTTCTCGGGCCGAGTACGAGGTGTGATGGCGTGTGCAGAACTTCGTTTGCACCGACTGGGTGCACGTGGACATCACGGGCGTGGGCAAGGTGGCGCACTCGGCAGCGCCGCCCTACCTGCGCGCGCGCCGCATGGCCGGCCGCCCGGCGCGCGCGCTCGCGCTGGCGCTACACAGCCTGGCGCTGCCCGAGCCGCGCGCACCAACCGGCGCTTCGCCCGCCCCCGCACAGCACGGCGCTTCGCCCGCCCCCGCACAACACGGCGTTTCGCCCGCCCCCGCACCATCATGCATTGCGCACCCTCACCAGCCGCGCCCGAAGCACACAGCGCACAATGAGTCCGGCGAGCCTCACAACTAATCAGCCGCGCCCGAAGCACACAGCGCACAATGAGTCCGGCGAGCCTCACAACTAATACATCATAAATAAATGAGCACAAGTCAACGCCTTTTTCCCTACTAACTACTGCTTGTCTTTCATTCGTTCAGCACTTACAGGTTTGTTTATGTTTGAATGTTTCTGGTACACTACTACTTGGGCACTGATTTGATACAGATTGGCACAGATTTGATAATCTGTTATTTATGCTCGAGTTTACGCATATTTTTTTATCATGAATAAAACATATTCTAATTTCTATTCTAGAACTTAATCTACTGTGCCAAATTTAATTCCAACTTATTTTACTCTATTAAACTCTAGTTCTAGTTTAGTAGTTTATTCAACCACGCCAGGACGTCTGAATTTAGCACAGATAATAGCTGGATTAACACATATTGTACGCGGACGGAACCGCGGGACATACCTAGTTTTTAATGAAACTATGTAATTATGTTCCGGTGATGTCATTTGTTATACAATCATTTAAGATCCAGGTGGTAAATGTATCAGAAAGGTGAATATGAACGAATAAAAAAATTTTGTATCATAAATTTGAAGTATATTCAAGTTATTATATAAATAGGTTTAACAAATAAATAAGTAGCCAGCCCTAATGGAGGCGGGAGCAGTCAGTAGCATACATAAGCTAGCAGTGTATGCTACGCTAGGGTCGCAACACGATAGGGGCGAAATGAAACACCGATGCTTATTGACCTAAAAATGAAGAAACATTTATTTTCTGTATGTCTTTTGTAAAATTTAATAACAGAATGAATCAAACGTGGTAAGAGGATAACAGAGCGGATTACTTCCCTTCGATAGAATTAGTTTCACCAACAATAGAAATATAATATTTATCAAGTCATTTACAGATAGATACAATTCATGCAGTACCAATAAATCTAATTTATTCCTTTACAGAGTTAGTTATGTGTAGTAAGTAGACAGGCATTATGACCGTTCACGTCTAGGCTGCGGGTCTCGCACACTATTTACTTTTTTTGGGATTTTTCAATTTTAATTCCTCACGTACTTTATAAATATCTCATACTTGAAAAAAAAATTACATTAAAGTGTATCGGAAAGGTGCGGACGCTAGCACCGCATTCACAAGGGCGCGACGCAAACAGAGGCACGCACGCACACATACATAATTATACAGACCGGCCGACGCCCGTCGATAGAAATATACACAAATATAAATTATGAGCCGACACGAACCCGAGACTTATACCATCACATTGCGACGCACACCTATTCGTTTTCCCTTTGTACCGCTACAGTTCAAATTTTTCTTACATAGTAAAATTAACGGAATACTTTAAAATCTAAATAAAAAGGCGACGCGGGCGCGCCGGGGACCGACCGCGGCCAGGGACCTGGGACCACGGTGGCCCGGACCACGGCGGCCCGGACCACGGCGGCCCGGACCACGGCGGCCCGGGACCACAGCGGCCCGACCGCCGCCCAGCGGACCCCGCCGCGCCCGCCCCGCACCTTACATTACAATTATATCATTAAACTGAAACGATGACAATATTTAATTTATCGCAAACACTAGAGAAATGCAGGTCCAATACGATGGTAATATTGTGTGTCATGAAACAAAATGTATTTTTAAATTCTCTGCTTTTTACACACACACTAGCCGACGGCTCACTTCGACGTCATCATGGTGACGAATTCTGGAAAACAAAACGGAAACTGGCATTAGAATGGATAGTACGAGGAGACACGAGACGCCTCGCGTGACGTCACGGCTAGGATATTGTGTTAACACAACAGCCACAGGTGGATGCACTAATACAGATGGAACCGCTATTAGACATCGCCACTACACTGAAACTTAACAAGCTCATCAGGCGGCGCCGAGCACGCACTGCTCTAGCGGGGCGAGTGCTCGGCGCGCGCACCAACAGGAACGTATCGCTATAGATCACACCTCGTCATGCCACTACAAGGGAAATACCACCCTCTGCATATTAAACAAGGTACAAGGTACCGGGGCGCTTGAGATACAGTACCGAAGTAGGTTTTGCGAAAAGGCCCAATTACTAACATGGAGGCGGTACGGTACACACAACATAATATGTCGCTTGGCAGTGGGCCATGTTTGCTGCTCGTTACAAGAGTGGTGTGGTGCGGGCACTAGGCGGGCCGTGAGAGAACGCCAGGTGGTATTTCATCACAATAATTCTATACAAACAGAGGCATGCATCAATCAACAGGAAGGTCCCGCGGGGCGGTCGAGTGCAACTCTGTGCCACGGCAAGGCACAGAGTTGCAGACGAATCGGGCCGGAGGTGAGCAAGTGTGGGGCGAGTGAACAGTGAGTGTGTGGGGGACGGGAGGGGACGAGCATGGCCAGGAGCGAACAGTAAATATAACGAGCAGCAAACCATTGAGATGAACACTGGGCTGTACCTATGCTATGGTCGCACCGCGCTCCACGCGGGCCGTTGGGCCATCGCACCCCGATCGCTACACACTACTAGGGGAAATCGTTTCGAGATCACAGCTTTACTGTAGAGTCTTTTCTTATGGTTAGCTACGGTACTAAGATCACAAGTGCGCCGGCAGACGGTGCGCTAACGGCTGCCGTCGCCGCGAGCGAATATGATTTGGGCGAGTGCATGGAAGTCTGCAAGAGAGAAACGCTAGCTCGGGTGATATGCTTATACACGCCTAGCTCCGTAACTAGCGGGTGCGGGTGGTGGGCGACTACAGATAGGCATCGAGCTCTTCTCCTCCACTGCCTGCGCAACCGAATATCATCTGCTTTCTTTGATCGGTCGATACTGCTCAATGGAAGTTGGTAACTACTATGGCGATGGGCGGGCGCCAAATAAATAACACGAGCGAGTGCAGAGCTGGCAGAATGCATACCCACTCGCATTCTGTGGACGTGAGGAGCGAGGATTGTCTTGTAAGCAACGAGCCGTACGTGCTGTGGGAGCGGTTTGCAAGTCCGTTGGTTATATGATCTTGTTATGTCAAACTCGTAACATAAAACCATGCAAAACGCAAACTGGTGAAGTGATCAAAGATATTAACTGTGTACATTGCTCCACTACATGTCCCGCGCTCGGGCCGGCACCGGGCCAGGTTCGCAAACTAAACAAATAGCTGCCAAGAACAAACGCCCGATGACTGATATCTAATATAGGCGCTACCTTAACAACCATTTACACTTTAACTATACAGTATATTCAGCTTTTATCACATACTAAACACTTAGATGGGCTAATGGTAGACAAGGTATTGTGTATACAACGTGTCTGCATTACAGATGGAGTCTGAAAAAGTTTAGCAGACATTTTACATCCGGGAGGTAATTAGACGCAACTAAAAAAACCACCTCGACGGATATTACAGCTAGCTCCTGTATGTGAGATGAGGCTAACGACATTGCGGTACCACGACCTGTAGGTATACAGGCGTGGTGCTTTCAGAGTACAGTCCAAGCCACCGTTAGTGGGTTGTACAAGCAGCAATCAACTAAATAAATACTCATAGGTAGCTAGTAGCTCATTGCTTACTACAAAAAGTTATGTATCGTAACACAATTCAATACACACTTTGGACTCTAGCCAGCTGCGGTGAAAGCAGCAACGCGGGGAAATTGTCGGATTTACATGAACAAACTAGTGTCGTGACAGTCGGCCAAATGTTTTGCTACTTCTTGTAACAGGTACCCCGGATCGGCAAATTGAACGAGCAGCGTCCGTTGTTGTAAGAACGCAAATCAGAGGACGCTGTTGTGAAGCGGAGCGTGTCTCGAGCGATAAACGAAACGTTTGCGAAACGGTGCGTGGGTAGGCCGACAAATGGATAGTCAATGACCGCTGTTTACAGTACACTGTGGTACTGTGTACCTACTTAATCCTTACGCTCTATTCTGAAATAATAAAGAGCCTAGCACAAAAATTGTACACTACAATACATTACAGACTATAAGGACTCTGGTCATAATATGAGTGCTCTCGAGTAATCATTATCTGCTGGCTGTGGTTTCGTGTACGTAAAAAAATATCATATTCAATTATTGTACCATTAGCCACCGCGATAGTCAAAACCAGGCACAGAGTAACAATATCAGCGGACGCATTTCAATACCCAATTAATCAACCGTCGCGTGAACTGTGCAGATGTCACCACCCTAGTATACGGTGGAAGGCGACCGCCCTCTGAAGGGCGACACTCTGTCCCAGTACAATTGTACCTAGTCGCCAGTTGGCAAGGTTACATTGGTGGCGCATCCAATCTGTATTAATTACAAGATCGACCTTGTTCTCTCATCGAAACAAAAGACTTGAAATGACGTCACGCCACCATGTTTGGTTACCAACGAAGCCTAACCAAATGAAACTCATGATTCGTGACGGGATTCTGGTCTAGTGGTCAGAGCCGACTGCGCAGCTTGCGGTGGCGGGTTCGATTCCTACAGAGGGCAGATATTTGTTTGATGAACATAAGTGTCTATACCTTAGCCTTGAATGTCCTATGTATTTATCTATGAATGTATATCGTTGCCAGTTACCATAGTACAAGCTATTCTTACTTTGGGACTATATAAATTTGTGTGGCATTGACCCAAGGTGTTTATTTACAACCATGTACAAGGTTCAACATGATAATAGGATCAGTGCGAATACGGACCTTCGTAATTGACCTGTCCGTCGCCGTCGATGTCGGCCTCGCGGATCATCTCGTCGACCTCCTCATCGGTGAGCTTCTCGCCGAGGTTGGTCATCACGTGACGCAGCTCCGCGGCGGATATGAACCCGTTGCCGTCCTTGTCGAACACGCGGAAAGCCTCGCGGATCTCCTCCTCGCTGTCGGTGTCTTTCATCTTGCGCGCCATCATCGTCAGGAACTCCGGGAAGTCTATCGTGCCGTTACCTGGAATACACATACCAGCATTTGGTTAAATTGTGTTACATTTATGTTTCTTTTATTTATTTAAGATATATTATAGATATATGTGTTGATGTGCTAAGTAGGACTACACTGTCTGACATGCGCACCAACAACAGGCACATTCAGCATTTGACACTAGTGCCTATTTCAGTTTGACAGTTATAAGTGAAGCGCTGCTATTCAAAATGCTTTAAATAAAGATGACCGTGAATTTTGTTTCATATCATGAACCCATATGAAGTACCTTATTACCTTAGCAACGAGATTCATAAAGGTATCTAGAATTAAAAAGTGTAGAAACTTAACAAATGGAGAGTGATAATTTCGTAAACTAGCTTCCACACACAGGCTGTGTGCGCTTATAAATAAGCTTGTGTAATCTTACAAATAGAAGCTGTGGTGGTTTCAATCGACGAAATACCAGTTTTTATAATAAATATTTGGTAAAAAGAGAGTAATTTACAAACGCAGATGAAAAACTTATGGTATAGGTCGGCGGTGTGGAAAATTTCATGGCGAAAAGATAGGCGATGTCAAAAGGAACCAGATGTGTTTATGGCGTACTAAAGTACCTATACGACGGACGTACAATATGAATTACTCATAAATTTAGCAATAAAGTAGGTGCCCGCCACCAAGCATGGCGCGCTGTTGCTTTAGCCGTGTGCGAATTTATTTGTTTTGGGGTTGGCGTCAAGTGCTGCCGTTACCTAGAATCTAGAGACAATAAACACCAATGTTATTTTAAATTATATTCATGGCAAAAGGTCCAGATTACCCTCGTTATACATTTGTGCGCATCATACCTACAATATGATGATAATGTCTACTAAAGGCAACGATTGGTTCAAATAGTCAAGTACGCTCGCATTATGGACATTTTGACGGAATGTTCGATTTTCGTCCGGGATACCATAATCTTTTCCATTTTCTGTACCCAAACAGTGAATATACACAATTTGTTATTTACAATATTATTTCAGTCATAGCCCCATCTACGACAAACATTGTCGACTCCGCAATATTCTCATACGCGTGATACTACACTGTAAGCCTGTTTTATTTTAGCATGTTTAACGCAATCGCAAACACTCGTCGTACTTGAAGAAGCAAATGAAACTGCCCAAATCGGGATTGGAAGACAATAAAGTTAATAAAGCTTACTTTGTTCATTAACTTCAACAACTATTTATACGTATTCAATTTCGAAATCTTGATTGATTATACAAGCGATATACAATTTAATAGTCTGTTGATAGCAGTTCCAGAAACATGCGGTGCTGTGAATCAACATGAACACAACAAATTCGTACCTGCCTTCAATGTGCATTGTACTATAAGATTCAATGCACATACAACGGGGCCAAGCAACAATTATTGCAGAGCCGGATCACGTAAACGGTTTGAATTAGATGGAAAACAGCAAACACCGCGTCTTGATCGACACAGTAAACAAACAAGCGAATTCGGAAAACATATTATAATTTATAGAGATCGTGGCGCGATCTTTGATGCTCATTAAAATGTCTAAAGAGTTACTATGCCGCGCCAATGTGCTATACATACTAATCGCACGTAGATTTAATCTATAAATGTTACTAGTTGGTTTGCATCAAAATTTGAGCACAAGTTCATTGTTGAATGTAGGTCAGTCGAAGTCTTTGTATTTCGTGCAATTGAAGACATGCACTGCGGAGGGAGGTGAATGCTCCACTTAATGGAGGTGTTACAAAAATAAGTAAGAGTTAAGTTTAGCGCATCTAATTTGAGTTTAACCTTTGCGAGGTGATCAGCGAACTATTTATACCCTCGCGATCTGCGGAGCTTTCAGGAATGTACGACTTTGTTCTTATAGCGAGTCTGGAGCCTGGGGCATTTTGTTATCGATACACCGTACACAGATACGCGTATACGACAAGTCCATACATCACACAAGACAATGCTAGTTATACACTCCACCGTAAAGTTTGATCCAACATGCAGAACTCTCCCTTCGGTTACAGAACTAAGAAGTTTCCTCTTACATTACTCGTTAACTACGAGGCCTAACCACTTCCTACAGTCCCGTACATGATCATTAATGTGTGACTCACGCGATGATGATTCAAGTGATCATTGCGCACCCATCTGATAACAGACGATGACAGCATCGTTACCTATAAATTCGTATCATTCTCTTGGCGATATGCTAACTATCGCTCGCAGAAGAGTTTATTTAGTGTTGACGATCTGTATAGTGTTAGATGAGACGTCCTTGTAATATGTCCATATAACTATATGATCAATCAATGGCAGAACTATGTAAAGGGAAACCTCTTAGAAATAGTTAGCGGGGCATCTGAACGAGGGTATAATTGTAAAGATTAGGAAAGGCATGTAACTCAAACATGGGGATATCAAGAATATTCAAAACTGGCGAGCGTGTATAGAGACTTGAAAAAAGAAAGATGAAGGCGAATGAGGTAACTCTAGAAAAATTGGCGGGGAGTAGTTGGTTCCTTTACCTTTTTTGTCTTTACCAAACCCATTAGGGACTCTGCTTGGTGATGTTAATACTTCCAGGTATGTCGTAGGGATTCGCCACAAGAGTACGATATACTAGCGCCACAGTTCTCTTGCCAACTTGGCCACGCCGTAAGCCAGAAACCTCACACCGCGGCATCACATTATACGCAGCAAACAAATTAACGTCAGTGTTCTCGCGTTACACACACACAAACGTTTTAATTGGACACGAATGTGCGCGACACATAGTCATCGGTAGGATACGCATATTCATTATGATATTACATTCCAATTGGTTAACAGACGAGACACGTAGCTTGGACGATTGGTGTGGATAGCCGTAGGCGTATGACCCCTGCTTGTGACAGTCTATCTCGAACACCGTTTCTGTAAACTCTTTCTTATATTCAACGGAGCGTGTACGCTATAAGCATTCTGCATGCGTGTTCTGCGATACATTATTACAATGCAAAATGAACGATCCCGACTATTGTCTCGCATCACATAAAACATAGGTGCAAACAATATGGTGAATCTTCCGGAAAAAGGGCTAGGGCTCGATCGATATCTACGCCTTACAAACACTGCGCACAAACAAACGTTTAGGAACACAATAGGAATTATTGGCAGGGTTTATTGAGGTAGGTATCTACATACATATAAATACAAGTGTTCGTGTGCTAGTGTTGCTAACGTGCCTAATTGCTCCATGAGCAGAAGCCTCGCAAATGATTCGGCGAGATCAAGTGACTCAATGAGCATGCCGTCATGTCTCCATCATGGGCGTCACCTTTATTTACCAAACCGTATAAGGCCATTGTATCGAACAAACGTCTATAAATTATAATTGCTATGTATATTGCCGCTCTAAAATACACTTCCACACAAGAGAAATATCTTAGGCGAACTGAAGAGTGGGGGGTGCTAACGTTTCGGGCATCAATATTAAAGGCGTAAAGATGCATATCAATCGTGAATCTAGGAAATGTATTTCCATGGTTGCCAAATCAATTAATATTATATGTAGCCTTTATTCTTAAGACCATGAGTTTCTTAACGTAATAATACAATAATGAATCGCTTATAATATATTTTGATTCCATTGAGCGACCAGTTATTTATCACTTTCCTTTCGCGAGCTAATATTCGTCATCCATCAGGTAGATCGTGTTCCTCTTTAATTGCAACAATTGGCAGTCTTAAATGAAAAATAGCGTTGGCCACCGCTGAATGCGGAAGCTGGTGCAATATAGCGCCCGCGGCGAATAGCGGACGTGGCGAGGGTTAGTGCACGCGTTATGTTATTACGCTTTGTAGGTATTGTGGTATATTTGCAGCAGTTTACAACCGGCGGCGAGTGACCGGCACGCCGCATCAAAGGCCTGCAAACCTAAATTGCTTCAATATGCAGATAAAAACATGATTTCACTGCTCTAAAGCAAATATAAGTTCTCAAGTAGGGGCGATGCTCTTGGATGACATACGCACGCGTCTATGTCTAAGCGAGTAAAGCGCGACGCGGGCCGGCTGGCCTGCGGCCAACATAATATGCAAATTCATGTGCAGTTTCTTTGATTGGATTCCAGACGTCTTGCACGGGACATCAACACGAAATCGGTACATTGCTAGCACACTATACTTTATTTATTGAAAAAAACCCGCATGTAATGCTGGCATGTTGTCAGTTACTCCGAGTAAGTTGAACAGGTGATCATGCGCGGCCAAATAGACCACCAACCGATTAAAATGGGATCGTGATTCACAATTGTAAAGTTCAGCGGCGAGTAATTAGGACGATAATGGGCCAGTGATTTGGATAATGTCCGGGGGCGGCAGCACTGTGAACTGTGCCTGCGCCGCCGGCTGGCTTGGCGCGCTACCAACATCTGCCGGCACCTCGTGCTCCTCCATCGATACTACATTCGCTACAAACAACAAGCATGCATGCGCTTCCCACACCCTAGCCGTTTGTCTGGCTGTATTTCACTATCAGCAAATTCGCTAACTCAGTGTTAAAGTTTATCACGGACTGTACATAATGTCTGCCGTTGCGGCTTATTTATACAGACTTATTATTCGACGCAAACCACATATAACGGTACTGTCTAGTATAATTGAGCTTAATTTCTATATACAAACCTTATCACTTCAGACTGCCATTTTTCAAATTAGATCGGTTGTATGAAGCAACAGCGCAAGCAACGAATAAATCATACATACATCATCACGCCAAGTCCCTAACGGGGTAGGCATAGAGCGCCAGTTCTCTCTAGACTTACATACCTCTTTCGCTTCGTCCACATTCATCAGTCTCTTCATACATGCTCGTCGGTTTCGAGTACTCTTAACGTTCCCGTCCTTGAGACTCCGATCGATTTGATCCAGGTAGTTGGAACGTGGCCTTCCTCTGCCTCTTCTTGCACACACTTTTGCTTTGTATATGTGTTTCGTCATTTCTAGAATAAATCATTAATATAAAACTAGACAGCAGAGGAAAAACAATGTTGAATAATGAAGCTTACTAATTGGGACTAAGCTAGCTTCTAACCGCAGAAACACGCGGAAAACAAATGGTTTTGAAGGGGACAAACGGTCCGAGGACAACAAATGGCGGCCGGCATAAAGGCGCGAACTACATAATAATAGGACAGGAAAGGGCCGCCTCTGAGCTTGCCTCGATAGATTCAAACAATCATTACTCGTGCAATAACGCAACAACATCACTCTGTATTTAATCTCAAGCCTATACAATTTCAAAGGATGTGAACTCGACGTGATCAAGCAAATAAAAACGTATTGTTTGTTTTTCAAGTTCCCAGGCTGACATCATACGTATGTTTATTGTTGTGATCGGTCCCAGAGTGTATGCTATTGTCCCGTTACACATTTACTAGGATGGTTTTTACGTTTCCAATATTAATTATTGGAGTTTTAGTGTGAGTAAAAATTAATAGCTATAATTGATAATGGGGTTACGTTAGCTGGATCAGCCAGCAAGTTTTGTCGCAATGTGCAATAAACATTAAAAAAATATCCAAGATATTCTACCTTGAATATTTTTAACAAGGACTAAAAACAAAGAGTTAAACAATATAAACACATTAATAATAATAATGAATCTCAGAACCAGCAAACGTAAATATATATTGACATCCATATTAAAATTGCTTTTCTTATTTTAATATTTATAACGTAGAAAGTAATTGATGGTACCCCCATGGAGTATGTGAATATAGATCCAATGCTTCAAGCTCCACATTCGAAATCTTCTGTTACCATACAGGTCTAAGTACGACGTGATCGTATATGCCATTTGATAGGAAATCATTACGCTATCATTGCTATTAAAGACAAGCTTTCACATACATATGTACGTGTAGCCAATTGGAGGCCTTATTCACGTTTAAGAACGGCGTTTGTGTGAGACCGAGAACGAATAACTCATAATATATTGGCGAATTGAATGGGTCTTCCATCTTTACCCCATGACCTTATAAGAATCATACTAACAGACCCGACATGCGAGGCAGTTTTGAAAAACTCAATGTTCCTTTAGCTAGGGTACAATACAAAGGTAACAGTACCTTGCTATTTAACACGCCCGTGACTTTGGAAAAAACTAGCGTGTGTACTGCAATTGTGTCCAAGGATAAAAGCAGGTCAGCTGTCGATAAACTCCAAGTAAAGCCGAGTGTAATGCTCGGCAGCATTGTTCCACAAATAGCAGCGACGTGTAAGCCAGCGGCGGCGACTATCTCCCTCTGACAAGTGAACGACTCTTTATCGCAACGTCCGTGACATCACATCATGTATCTCGCCAACTAGAGAAGTGTTACTCTCAATTACTGTCTTTCAACATTTACTCACTATAAATACTAATAACATTTCGGAAGCTGGAATACACCATAAGCATAAACGACAGATTTGTTTGAACATAAAAGTAGAACCAGTATCCAAAAGAAAGGATGCAGTTCTTTACAGCTCCAGAACAGAAACAAGGTGCACGTGATTGCTACGATGTAGATTACAATCGCAATGCTGCATCGAGTTGATAGCACTTGATCATAAAGTGTTCTTGGGATGCTTTAAAGTAGTTCATTGAAACTCTGCAGATGAACATACAGCGTTGTCCACTCGCAATCGGACTCTTGAAGTCCTTCGCGTGCTATCACATTAAAGAAAGCGAATTTTCAAATGTAGACAAACCACACTTACTGCTAGAGGCGCCAGACTACACCGGGCGCTTCTTTGATGGGACGAAAATAATTTATTGAACGCGCCGTTGTCGAGCAGCGACTAGTTTCTCTATTGTTTTTTGGGAGATGCTTTCTTAGATCGGATAATCTGCCTGTGACATTGATCTCCAACATTTGTAGTTGGAGACTACTACACGATCATCAGAGACCATTAATTACTAATCACAGGAAATCAACCAAGTTCAATGATAACGCACTTATGGAGGAGGTCATTCTACTAGCAGTCGGAATAGGTTTTAAAGAAGAACCGACCGAACGTAATTAATGCACTTTGACAAAATGATTATGCACACGTATTCTCAAAATCCATTATTTTATAAATTATAATCAATGAATAACAATATCAGAGACATGAAGTGAAACGGTTGGTTTCACATTCATTTGTCTAACTCAGGGACTACAATTTTAGCACGAGCGATTTTGAACTGGAGCCATATTTGAAGGTGAATTTAATATTACAAGTATAAAATGTAACACACTGTACATACTTGACAAAGTTGTTCTTGTGCGATAATTACATTAATTGTACACACTGGGAGCGCTTGAGTGACAGTCGCACAGATAAAGTGGTGTCACAGAGAGCTGATTATTGGAGACCAGTCAATATAATTAGCTTTGTAAATCTAGACAGTATTCCTTTTGACATTACTTGTGTGAACATGGCAGGGCAAGAGAGCTTTGGCACGAGTTGATAATGTTTTTAACGCACAAAGCTTAGACAGTGCAGAGCACCTACATTCCCGATGGAAACCTGCCCACATTTAAATGATTTATTGAACGAACCTTTTTTTAAGTATAGCACATTAGATCTAGAAAACGTTGTAGGGTTCCGTGTGACATAAAATGGTCTCTTCCATTACCTACTCGCCGGAGTGAACCCTTCTTCGAGGGTTGATGTTTGCCGGTTTGTTTTTTGTAGGGAAAGTATTTTGTACCCTGCATCAAGTTTCATAGACACTACTCTAGGTGATTTCTGATGAAGTGTAGTGATCTCGGCAACCTAGTATTTTTTATATTCCAGGCGAGCCATTTTTAAATTCACGTTAGCATAAAGATATTAGCAGCCGTACAACACTCTTATAAGCTGGGTAATATATATTTGTCTGTTTACTACAATTGGTTGATTTATCTTCAAGGTAATTTTTAATGATTACTCATTTATTTAACATAGCGTAATCTGCGACGATTTTTATCGAATACTTATCACGATAAGTCAGGTGATTCTAGGCTCTATTGAGATTCGTTACATTATTAGTAATTTGATTAATAGAACGTAAAATGTTTAATCTTGCAATATGGAATTGGTTTGCACTTTGCAGTTATCATCGTATTTGCACAAACACATGACAGGAAAGTGTCTTTATCAAGAGCTCTTTCCGCTCGGAGTCGCGTAACGAATTAATTCGCAGGCCGCCATTGTGACACCGGATGTACCAATGACCGCTTTAATACTGTACTGCAGCTGTATATGGCGCTAAGGTGTGACCGCCAACGTAGCGAGACCTGGGGGCCGTATCGTGTCGTGTCATGAAAATACATGGTAAGGAATCTCCACGCAAGAGTTCGGAATCAACACATACGAAATGTTTATTCCAGAAACAAATGCAAAGTAAAATCTAATTTTACACGTGTGGGTGTAATTTTACAAAGCGTGGGGCTAAACAGACAGTTACCAGGCACGGTATAACCTAGGGTTAGTGGGTAGCACGACCTAGTTCTTTGGGGGTGGCTTCGTGCCATTAGCAATTGTTAATTTTAATATTTCCTTCACGATATCAGCAAGTTACCCACCGCAACCGAACGACGTTGATATGACGTAATTTCCAGGATAATGCTCGATATTGGACTATCGCATTAAATATACTTCGGAATTCTGCGAAATATACATATATTATGATTACCAGACTAATTGTAAAATTGCTTGATACCGCAATACTTATCTCAACAGAAATGATTAACTATCACTTGGAATATTATATTGAACATTCACGTAGGTACGCACTGTGTAACATTAACACACTAATGTGATAACAAGAAGCCTACTTCGGCCCGGCGGCATATTTAAAGGCTAAATAAAGAATGTATGATATAAAGAAATGCATTTGCGATAGCTCTAACAGAATCGGTGAGACACTCCTGGTGTTGCAAGCGTCCATAGGCGGCGGTAATCACTTACCATCAGGCTGGCCGCATGCTTGTATGCCACCCTAATAGTGGTATAAAAAACAGGGAGAATGTATAGATATATTAACATTATAATATGCTTGAACGATAGTAATATCGCGCCATCATTAGAGCCTGTTTTCAAGTACACTGTGCAACAATACGTTTGCATGACAAACAAGTTCAATAGAGGCGTCGCGGTGCAGGGCATAATTTCTGTGTTCAGTAGAGGACACCTTTTGTTAGGTGGGCTTTAGTGGCCAGCGCTACTGGCACCATTTACGCCAACTGGTTACTACTTACTCACACAAAAGGCGAGCACTTCGGATACAGTTTCAAAGTTTCAACTACATTCTCTCCACGTCTGCCTGTACTTGTACAACAGTCAATAAATGCTTGTATCAATCTTTATTGAAACTATTGCTATGCTAAATTTGCTTGTATCATACAAGCTAATTTATCTACGCTTTCACGCATTATTAACTCAACCCAAGATCATCACATCTGGTATACACATCAAGGGTTCAATAAAGTATCATTCCTGGATCGTATTGCCGCTTGGCCAGGAGGTGCAGCAAAAGGTGGTGCAACCATAGGGTCGCCTGATAGTAGTGTCCTCGCTGTTTCCAACATCAAGAGAAAACTATACATACATATCATCACGCCAAGTCCCTAACGGGGTAGGCAGAGAGTGTAGAGCGCCAGTTCTCTCTAGACTTACATACCTCTTACGCTTTGTCCACATTAATCAGTCTCTTCATACATGCTCGTCGTTTCGAGTACTCTTAACGTTCCCGTCCTTGAGCGTCCGATCTTTTTGATCCAAGTAGTTGGAACGTGGCCTTCCTCTGCCTCTTCTTGCACACACTTTGTATATCTGTTTCGTCAATCTTTCGTCACTCATCCTTTCTATTAAAAACTATATGTGCAAAATTCATCAGGGAACTCAATTATGTTTTATTGCCGGTAATATGAATTAGATCTTAAGAGCTCAATAAAAACATGATATGAGTTTCTCATCGCCTCCTACACTCACGAGCTGTGTCAGGCAGGAGATCCAAACCATTCACATGCAACTTCATAGCATGACTGTTTTGAAGTTTGTCAAAGCTTCAAATGACTACCGTACCTACCTACCTGCTTACACAAGTAGTGTTTGGTTTCCTTATCAGTTAACAATTAGGAAACGTGACTTTCTGCGCGTTTCTTAAGCGGAGGAAAATGTACATTATTTACTCTATTTTAAGCTGCGATATGAAGTCATACTATGAAGGTCGACGATTCTACAATTAAACAGCTTAGAAATATTCTCCTATTCTTAGTGTGATTATAAACTTACTCTAAAGCGTGGCAAATAGATCGATTAGTTATTTTAGAAGATATCAAATACATGGCACAGCTATTATAAATACTAGTAATGAATACTAGTATTTATAGTAGCACACGTTGTTCGTTGTTGACATACATATTTAAATGATTGATTGAACGTATAGTGTGGATTTTAGATTTATATAATACTAGCTGTGCCACCGACTTCGTCCGCGCGGAAAAGTGATGTTAAGCAGCATTAATTTTTTCTAAATAAAGTATTTTTTGTTACAAACTGTAATAAACTGTGAATGTAATATTAATCTACATGTGTAATAATACTAAATAATAAGTTTCAAGCTTCTAGCTTAAAAAATGACGTAACTTCCATACAAACTTTCATCCCCTTACAACCCTTATTCCCATTAAAAAGGCCTATGTCCTTCCTCAAGCTCTAGGCTATCTCTGTACCAAATTTCATTTAAATCGGTTCAGTAGTTTAGGCGTGAAAAGGTAACAGACAGACAGTTACTTTCGCATTTATAATATTAGTAGGGATAGTTGTAGAATTTGTGAAGACACTGTTGACATAAAATTGTGTGAGCGGCTTAGGAATGAATCCGTAACCAAATAGCAGGACCGTTCTGGTTGACAAACCACATACCGCGCATGAGTTGTTTCACGTGCCCCAAGTTCAATATTGACTGACGCACATCACAAACATTTTCAGGTGTTATGTTTTCACGCTATCGCTTAAACGTTAAATTAATATATATATATATATATCCTCACGCCTTCCCACAAGGGTCCCCGAAGGGATAAGCAGAGGTGTATAGGTAATACCCACACACCCACTTTCCGCCAGAGGGATATTAGGTGCCAACGTGACAGATGGCGAGTCCATCGCCGTTACTCAAGCACGACTATACATACGCCTTTGAATTTCTTCTCAGACGTATGCAGGTTTCCTCTCGATGTTTTCCTTCACCGTTAAGCTCGTGGTGTGACTAATCGATACTTAAGTTCAGAAAAACTCATTGGTACAGTCGGGATTCGAGCTTGCGACCTTTGCGTCGCAGGCAACTGCTCGAACCACTCGGCCACCACGGCTTTTTTACGTTAAATTAATTAAATGTATTTAATTTCAAGCCTAATGTAACAACATACAACAAAATAACATTTTATTTATAAGAGATTATTAATAAGAGATAGACATTAATAAGAGTTTATTCAGTCATCATGGACGTCTGGAAATCTGTACCTTGCGCAATTCTTGAATTATATGATGGCGTCATCCTAAGGCCCTGTATATTTATAATACAGTCCGTATTTCCGAATTCCAATAAGGAAATTATACAATGTGCGCATTTAGTTCCTATGTGGTCATTGTCTAAATGTAACTTTTCTACTACATTTGACCTACCTACTCACAAATGACTTAAGAGTCTCGAAATATGTATATCAGGAAGTCAGAATCTAGTTGGTGTTTCAAAATGGCTGTGGATCAGACGACATGGCAACACTTGTCCTAGTTAAATCTTGTTGTATGTCAGACAGTATTAACAGTCCAGTCCAGTAAAAAAACACGTTCGCGGTGGATTTAATCAAACAATTCTCGTTTCGTTTCACTTCGGACTGCGATAAAAAACATTCTAGTTAGGTAAGTAGGTGATGCGTTTTCCAATACTTGGTCACAAAAAACTAGAGGCTACATTATATGTTTAAAGCATTGAACAAACAGAACCCGAAAACAAAGTTGTTTTCTATAATAAAATACCTACATACAACGTCAACTGAATTACGTAAGTCTTTTATTGCCGGACACAGTATTTTTCTTCGGATTTGTTTCGTCAAATAAAATTTGCCATGGATTTGAAATCACATGCATGTTTCCAATTTGAATAGAAGACAAGTGCATTGAATATGTATTATATGAAGTGTGATCGCAGTTCAGTGAACTCTATTCGGCCGCAATGGACGGTTTGCACTTAAATAATCTGATCTTGTTCCAGCTTTCAAGGCTATGCGTTCCGGTTTTTTTCGTCGACGCTACGAAGCATAAACATTATTTTAATGCAGAATTATATTTTTTTGCATTATAAATTAAGTGTAAGCCTGAATGTTGAAAACACGTTGTGGACTGTACTAATAAAAGCGAAGTTTTCAGGTATTCTGGGATCGGCAACATTGATTACAGATGGCTTGTGAAACTGGAAATGTATGGAGAACATTGTAAGGCACACAATATTATTAAACTGAGCAGAATGTTGTTACATGTGAGCGTGTGAGGCGACGAGAGACGTTTTAGTCAACTTGTGTTTTATTTGAGTGTAAACACAGACGGCGCGCGTGATATGACGCCGCGCCGCCAATAATATACGTGGAATATGAAGTAAACGCAGTTGGAATATTCGAGGCAGTAGAAGATACGGAACACCACCATCACATTATTTAACCTTATAGCTTTTGTAATTACTATATAACCTAAATTACCTTAGTTCTTTACAGCAGTTTTGCAGTCCTTTCTACACATCCAAACTGCAGATGTAGAGAACATTGAAGAATATAACCGCGAAACGATTCAGAGGTGGATCAAAATAAGAGCGCTCGCAGATTGGACCGATACCGAAGTTTTAAATAGTGGAGAGGAAATAATTAAGGTGAATCTGAGAGATCACACGGCTCAAAGGGAGCACACGTTAATTGATAGCGATCATCGCTTGTGCGATATAATTATAATGGTATGTATCATGCACCAGTATAATTTGGTTATGTTAGAGGCGCCCACGTTACCTGGCGTCGGCCTAAATCGCAAGGAAACACCGCTGCGAACATAGCTCACATTTGTTCTACGGAGCCGGTCGATAATGGAATTTTTTCTGCTGAAGTGGGGTCAAAGAAGCGCACATTGAAAGCGGTGCTGCCATTTATGTTGGGTTAGCTTGTTTGGGTTGGAGCGCATTTGTTTCTTAGGGATAGTGCACACATCGCTCGTGTCCGAAAATATTGAAAATCAGTTAACAGGCAGACACGTCGGTCAGCAGGTTCTGTCTTATTTGCTTAAGATTTTCAAGATTGCCGTAAGATTTGCGAGGGATTTCGTTCCCATCGTGGATCGCGAGTCTGGTGTAGACTGCCCTGAATGGGTGATGCCTAGAAAAACCTACGTATGCGGTTTAAATGTATCAGTATCTTTACATTATTGAATACACACAGATAAAAAAAACAAAAAGCCATAGAGCTGAAAATCCGCAGCAGTACAATAGCATCCCTGTACATGGATAGCTTCAATATGATATAACACATTGATAATATACGACGATAACGTTTCGATTACCGATAATGGTGTGTACCTACGCGACCACGTCGCGGCTGTATCACAAGATATACTATTAAAAGTACTGCATTACATATTGGAATTACACATAATTTTTGGTATCATTTAACATGTTAACTATAGGTTACGACCAACGCTCCTTTGCCTTCTTCTCGCCTTCCCACGAGGGCTTGGCAGAAGTGTAAAATGCACCCTCTTTTAATTACTCCTCAAACGTATCTTAACTCTCGTAGTATGATTAACTGTAGGTAAAAACTATCCATTAACACGAATTTGCTCGGAATATAGTTCCATCTGCGGAAGTCTAGAAGGTGTAGACATGTTTCACCTATCTATCATGAATTTTAAAAGAAAGATAAATTTGAGACAGTGTTTATATGTAA